>JANHGN010015283.1:0-23442 GCA_024605025.1 Megaceryle maxima | reverse complement strand
GGTAGAGATGTCCCTGCTTGTGTAGGGAGGTTGGACCAGATGACCTCTAGAGGTCCCTTCCAGCCTAAAACATTCTACAAAACTTTTATATTATATTTGTTAAAAAAAAAAAAAAAAAAAAAAATCACAAACTAGGCACACTTTTTGTGTATATATGTATGTACATACATACTTAAAACTAAACCCCACTCTCTGTATTGATCCTCTTTTGACTAATCCTCTCCTACCCTATTAATACCATCTGAAATATCTTATGCAAGCCTGGAAGCTGATCTTCAGAATTAAATATGAACTTTCTGTTCTTATAAGGACTGCCAAAGTAATCACTGGCAAAACATACACAGACCATACCTGACAGAGCAATACAAGACAAGCTAGTCAGACCCTCTCCCATGTCTAACAGATGCTGATGGATTTGCAGTCAACTGCTGTGTCCGTGCCATACATTATGGTTTGCAGGTTCATCATTTTAGGCTCCCCAGTACAAGGAAGCTGAGGACATACTGGACCAAGTCCAGCAAAGATGGTTAAAGGTTTGCAGCATCTGCCCTACGAGGCGAGGCTGAGAAAGCTGGGATTGTTCAGGCTGGGAAAGAGGCCCTGGAGTCAGGGAATCTTATCACAGTGTATAAATAAATATCTGATGGGTGTAGTAAAGGAAACAGAGCCAGGCTCTACACTGTGGTACCTAGTGAAATTACATGAGGCAAAGGGGACAAATTAAAATACAGGAAATACTACTTAAACATAAGGAGGGGAAATAAAATAAAAATCTTTTTTACTCTGAGGGTCATCCAGCAGTGGAACAGGTTGCCAAAGGAAGTTGTGGAGTCTCCATTCTCAGAAGTATTAAAACCTGACTGGACAAGGTTCTGTGACCCTGAATTGAGCAGGACAAGGGGTTGGAATGGGCAATCTCCAGAGGTCCTTTCCAGCCTCGACAATTCTATAACTCCTGGCACAAACAAAATGACTAATGTTCTCCAAGGGAACCAGAGGGGAAAAAAGAAACAACCAACAACTAAAGACAAGAATGCCTTTATGTTCTCCTGTGACAGATGCCAAGTACTTCACAAAATTAAAAGTAGAAACTCTACCTCAAACCAGCAAATCCTCTAACTAAACTGAGACCAAAGGATATCAACCATCACCAGATGCGTTAGTTATAGGTTGACAAAGACTATTTTGAACTGCAGCAAGAACACTGAAGCATCACAGTTGTTGGCCCAGTTCCCTACAGAAATAAGACCTATGCAATCATACTGCCTGTTCATTTTTTATTATCCTTCTCTAGTAACACTTAAATTCAATGATCAGTTTTAACAAAATTTATCAGTGGTCTAGAGGTCTCAAAATTACTTAATTCCTACAGGAATAACAAAACCAGCTTGGCAGGAAAGAAATCCGTATTAGTGCAGAGTGTCTAGGATGACCTCATATGTAACCTATTCTATTCAGCTTTACTAATTTTACAGTCAGAACTTACCAGCCAGACAAAATACATGCTTACCTAGTGACACTTAAATGGTTCTGCATCAAGTACATTTAGGGGGTAATGGAAGGATACAAAGGAAAGAGGTACTTGAGAGCACAGAAACGTGTATAAGTGACAGGAATAAAGCTGACATTTTGTTATAAAGGAGAGCTGGACAGAGTCATAGAAAATCATGCTTCATGAAGTTCTTACCACTAAAAGCTACTTTTAAATACTTAGTCTTGATGTTTCCAGCTATACTTGAAATTAATTCTGAGGAGGATTACAAGAAGGTCAACATATTTGTCACCACTAGCTATGAGAGGCTAGTATTTCAGTATTCATGTATTACTACTTCCAACTATTATTGAATATTGTATAGTGGAGCATCAGAGCACAAAGAAAGGAAAAATGAGAAAGGACATGAGTGGAGCAACATTTCAAATACATGAAAAATGGATTATTAGGTGAAGATTCTACTGATCAAGACCTGCTTTTACCAGACTGTTATCAATTCATTAGAAGGATTATTTTAAAGAAGTTAGCAGAAGCAAATCCAGCAATATATGCCAATATCAACTGGTATTAGATCCATGGGATCTCTAAATCCCAGACTGCAGGACTCTCAATGTGAGTTGAGAGTCCCTCCCCATCCACCACCATTACACTCAGAATGCAAACTAATTTGTGATTTTAATCCAAAAAATCTGCACTCATGGACAGTTACCCAATCATGAAAGCACAGAGAGCTTTGTCTGCTGCAGGCACTTGAACTGATAATGCAGAGAGGATGATGTAGATTAAAAAGTAATAATAATTAAAAAAAAAAAATCTGTCTCCTGAATTGCTAGTTTAATAATCTTGGTCAAATATTCATGATGGTCTTGCAAGTATTCAAAATGAGTTAGTTCACACTGATTATCAATGTACCTCAACTATTGCAGATGACAAATCTGAGTAAACAAATCTTCAGGCAGTCATCCTGCAATTCTGGCAGCAGCAATTCCTCAGACTACAAATAACTCCTGGCAGTATTTCTGTACCCCTGTCACAGTGGCACAGAATTTGTTGCAGTTTACTTTATTAAGCAGGGTGGCCTCAAACTGGATGCAGAGAGCACAACCACTGTGTATGGAAACAGAAGTGTCATGTCCTGAATCAAAAAGTTGTCTTTACTCACAGCTGGGTAGTCTGATGTGAGCTGGGTACTCCTGATGTGAGCACTAATGGACAGTTTCAAAGCTGCAATGATTTTGACACAAACACATATCTTCACAGATAGAAAATGTATAGACTTTGGTGTCACCCTGGGAACTGGCTATATGAACTTCCATATATTTTTCTTTTGAAGAATATATGAGGTTCAGTAGGCTGTACTAGAGCCTACTGTTAACATAAAATACATCAAAGAAGTTCATTTGCAGCCTGTGTAAAGCTTCAGCTGCTTAATTAAGCTTCTTGACTTGGAAGAAGAGAAAACAAAAGTATAAATCAAGTTACAATACTCTCGAGACTCTATGGGGAAGAGAAAAAAGTGAAGGGTCTTTGGCATCTTATTACAAGAACTCAGCAGATCTGATTTAGAACTCTCATAATGGCACCTCAACCTTTTCTGAAAGGTCAAGAGGTACCTCATATTTAATAACACTCTAGCCTCCTAATGCTCATGTAAACTACACAACATAGATATAATAGCCCTAAGACTACAAAAAATAAAGTCATTAGAAAATATTCAGAAATCTCTTATTGCATCCATCTTCACATTTTTGGTGTAAAAGAATCACCATTTTCACTACAATAAATCCCTCCTAAAATGGTATTTTCTGCCTGCCTATCAGCTGCTTTATTTCAACACACTCTCTTGTGTGAGCTGCTGGTAGTGATTTTAAAAAGTCACTACAACTAACAATTTTGATGTAAGAACTTCTCTAACCGAGAGGTCACACAGTTTAAAAATACGGCATGTCTGTAGGAAATGACAGCCCATCATCATCAGAAGAGATCAGTTCTGCTAATATATACAAAATATAGGAGTATTCAAGTTAACAGCAGCAACAGTCAGTGAAGATGTTTTAGAAATATTTTAGCTTTATAGACAGAGTTAAATGCTTAAAAAACTCCCTGCTCAAGAGGAAATAAAACTGTCCACAGGAAACAAAGCAGCATCTTTGCTACTTACTGATTGTACATTGCTAAGCCGACTCAAATGTCTTGTGAGCACAAAACCACAATAGCAGAGTCATTGCATTACCTCAGACTGCAAGTGTCTTCCCACTTTTTCTACTTTATGCTATTCAAGAATTAGCTGCTAGTGAGTCCTTTGAATATCACCACTTGCACTATGATGCTACACTAAGAGCCACAAAACCCACTTGCTGTAAGAAAAAGACTAGCAGCATTTATCCATGAGGTGGAATAAGTACAGCTTATCCTAACAAGGTACAAAAGGCTGCAGAAAAAAAACCATAGGTGCCTTTTGAACAACAACAAAAAAAGAACAACAAAACACTCCCCCCCCCAAAACAATCAAAGAAAAGCCACACCAAAACAGTAACAAAACAAACAAAAACCACCAAACCACATAAAACAGCAGCCGCAAAAAAAATAAATAAATCAATCATTAACCTTTAGATTGTCCCTTTTCTCTCACTTCTCACCCCAAAAGTCATGCCTTCTTTAGCACAACCACAAGTGGAAAGCTAAAGGAAGAAAGCCCAGGAGCTTGTAACTATGCACTCCATATGCAAGAATTACTTCTCTTGCTATCACTTCTTCCTGTGCACCAGCAAGCTAAGAATTTCAAGAAGAATTTGATCTTTCTGCTCAGTTCCTCAAAACTTCTACACTAAATTTTGCAAGTGTGTTTTGATGAAGAGCAAAACAACAAAGCATACAAATTATTAAACAAAGTCACTATGAGCAAGCCAGGGGATCAAACTGTAAAACTGAATATAGTTCACATGCACTCTTGGCTGAAAAGCACTGAATTGCTGGCAAAACTCCTGTGGAACATGTTAGCCCTTTGCAGAATTACCAGCCCTTCAGGGTATCAGCATCAAAAAGTTTTGTCAAGTGAATGACAGCATACTCTTGCAAAGTAAGCATAGCCTATGGCAGTGCTTTTTAAGCATACAGACAGGTCAGTAAATGGAAAGGCTTTTCATGCAAAGGAAGATATGCCTCAAAAGATAATCAGGCATCTCCCTTAGTCTAGTGGGGTGAAAGCAGCAACAACTCTTTTCAAAAGAAGAGGAAACACTGCATGGGATCATACACAGCTTAGTTTGATTCTGCAGGAAAAGAGGCTTTGTATTGTAACCAGGTTGATGCAAGGTCTATATTAGATTATCTCATTTGCAGCAACAGTTCAGTTGCCTATTTTTAAACAAAGAATTCTGAGGTGGCTGCTTCAATTTCAGCTAAAGCCTTGAATGTGATCACCTTTACAAGAAGAAGCCTTTCATATTAGTGTAGCATTTAAACATCCCTGCTGTGGATCAGGTAACATTTTACTGCTCACAGCAGAGACAAAAAGTTTTGCATACCTTTGCAGCATATCACCATCAGCCCACTCTCAACTCATTACAAATGTTTCTTTAGCGATGACTAGCGATCTTTAATTCTTCAGTAGTACAGGACTTTGTAAACAACACTAGTGTTTACTTTAGAGTTAATTCAAGGGGAGACAAAAAAAGACAAGAGAACAGAAGAAAATGAAGTGGGGAGGAGAAGTTACAAAGGGCTTGCTTGGAGCTGAAAGGATGAAGGGGAGAGAAAATATGGGTAACCACACCTTTAGAGGACAAACTGAAATTGAGCCAAGGGAAAAAGAAATCATACTCACACCAGTACATCTACTGCTGAAAATGGAAGCCCAACTTCAGCTGCTTAAAACAATTTCCATACAGATAGTCAGCTCCCTACTTTAAACCCATCTCTCTAGGTACATTCTTGTTTTAACAGTCCCGTGATAGAAGAAGCAGTTCAAAAGTGCTATCCTTGAATGATCCATGTACCGAGTCACCCACTAATATCACCACTTCAAACTTCAATAAACTCTAACTTAGTATTATATAGGGAAAAAAAAAAAAAAAAAAAAAAAATTCAAATCTAGTTAGTGGCCAAATTTGCTGTTCAAATGTTTGCACATCCAATCAAAGGTACAAAAGTCACACTCTAGTCTCTAAGCTCAACAAATCATACAAAGAAATAATGAATCATAATCAGAAATGTCTCAAGTATCTCCCAGCTCCAATTCACTCCTACACACTGCTACATTCTCCCTCCATGCCATCATAGTTTACGTATCATTTCAGACTAATAATGTGCTGCAAAAATATGATTAAAGAAGACAAATTTCTGTCATTTTGCTTTATGCTACTGAAAAGTAAAAATAGTTAACATTTTAAGTTTGCAAAAATCTAATGGTAAAACACGGTTTGTCTTCTATAAAAAGGTAAGTGCTAATGCCCTAACAAAAGCAAACAACTAGAAAAATGGTACAATTGGATTTCCCATTACAGCAGAATCTTCCTGCTCTAATAAGAATATTTAATACTCATGAAGCTTTGTATTGACAGATGTCACAAGTTGCTATTTTATGATTCATTTTTTTAATAGAAGTGTACATTTCAAAAACTTTCCAACTTTCTTGACAGGAATAAATCTAACATTGTTCTGTCATGTGAGAAAGTGACTCAAGCCTCCGCAATAGCAAGAAACAGAATTTTCACACAGTTATTCAAGTACCAGTTATATTACTGAACTGAGAATAATTAACGGCACAAAATAGGATATTTTTGCATCTGTGTAACAGAATTGGACTGATCCAAGTCATATTTGGCATGAAATACCACTGCTTTGTGTAAGTGTATAGGAACACTCTTCCTCAGGTCAGAAGATAGATTCTTTCAAGAACTCAAGGGTCATCTGACAGCAGAGCAATGTCATCACAACACAGTGCTGTCCCAAAGACACCACCACCACCACACACCCCCCACATGCATACAGTGGCAATAGACTTGGAGGTTAAATGGCTCCAACACACTGATAGGATGCAGAACCTGAAGCTGGTCAGTAGAAGCTACTCTTCACTAAATTAAAAACTCCATACCCAGGGAAAAAAGCACAACTTTGTTTCCCCCCCAAAAAATGACAGATGATCTTTATTCCATTTCATACTAAAAAAAAAAAAAAAAAAAACAACTTTTTTCCTGAATCACCAACTTCCTGATGCTTACCTCAAAATTTAAAACCATTCCTCAAGAACAGCATCTCCTAGTAATCTGTAGCCAGGAACAGCACTAAGCATCACTTAGCTCTACTGTGCTAACCTACCCATATCCCTGGATGAAGCTAGTTTGCTTTTTGTTTTGCCAGGATTTTTTAAAGCAAGGAATGGAGATACACTGAATAAAATATCTGCAAACATGAACTTTATTTTCCTTTAGTTTGAGTTGCTACGTATACAATCAGTTTACCAAGACACACCTATAGACACACACTGGCCCAGTTATCTGAAAAAAGCTTCAGTCAGGAAGGAAAGGAGGAAAAATAAATTTAAAAAAAAAATGCACCACCAAAAAAACCATAAAGAATCAGTCAGAAGAAAACTGCATTCTTGCAAAAGAAATGCTTATGCTTGTAGTTTTTGACATAACTAAAGGCCTGAAAAATATTCACAGAATAACAAATCATTTGTTGTGTCTTGTGCAGTTGAATTAACTGCTTATATGATGTTGTTAACCTTGGGAACACCACCACATAAAACCCACTTAGGATTTGAAAACTAACACATGCAGAAAAAAAAAATAATCTCTTTAATGTAACTGCTTAAATGAAGTCTTAAAACATTTAAGAAGAAAAGTCAAAATAAAATATGACTTATTTCAAAATGAGTAAAAAAGAACACCCTTGTGAGCTTCTGAACAGAAAGGATCCATAAGATTTTTCCTAAGTATCCTTTGGTAGCAAGCAAAGATCATTCAGCAGTAAAAGAAAGAAACAGGTGGATTTTAACTTCAGTAAGCTTAACACCTAAACCTCACACTAGCTTTTTTCCCTTTCATTTTTGTTAAATAACTTCACCAGGTAAATTAATCTTCCCACATCATTCAACAGTTTATTGATTCAAGATGCTTCAAGCCAGAAAATTAGGGCTCATGACAGTGACTGAACAGCTCATCCAATAAAAACTGTTTTCATCTGGTCCCATTCCAAAGTTTTAATGCTGCTCCATATGGCATTATGTCTCACCCTTCTTCCAAGGTATGACATACTCTAAAACAGCACCAGCAGCTGGTGAATGTTACGGCAAACCAACCTTCAGAGTAGGTGTTGCCTTGGAATGCAAGTTAGGAGAATGAGAAAAAAAAAACCCACAACCAAAACAAACAAACAAAAATAAATTAAAAAACCCCACCCTAAACAAAAGGTCTGAAAAATAGTGAAGAAGCTGCATTTTTAGGAAAGAAAAATATGGCCAAAGCAAATCTGCTCCCAACAAATTTGGGACACGTTTGCACGTTTTTTGTTTTTCACCTCGGCTTTTAAAAACCCAGTTGCAGGCAGTAAATAAAACACTTCACTCTTAGCCTAGTACCTCAAGCCTCATGATTCCTCAAGATACAGAGTTAAAATTATTTAGACTTTCAAACAAGTCAGCACAGTAACATATACTTCAACTATTGTACAGTTATTTTTATAAAGCTTTATGAAATACAAGAAATGGAAGTCCATGATACATGACTGAGACAACAATAATGCACTTTCTAGCATCATCCTTTCATATCAGAGCTCAAATTGCACAGAATTTTCCTCCAGAAAGAATGGTCTTGTATTTAATACGTGATTTCTACTTAGGACTGCAAATATTCCATCAGGATTATTGAGTGTGTAACATCTAAGGATGAAAGTACAATGTAGGGTTAAGTAGCTGTTACTAAATTTGCTAAAGCAAGTGTTCACAGGTATTTATGGGGAGCAGTGGTAAAGTTTGTCTTCAACCCCTTCAAGTCTTGAAAAAGCTATAATGTCCAGTTAAATTTGGTATATATTATTTCTTAAAACTTAAGAATGCACTTTCTTACCTACAATGTAGGATTGAAGTATTCCCAAATTCACAACAGAGTTTCATTTCTGCTCCCCAAATACCTCAAGTACTCAGTCTATACTGCAAGTCATTATTCTGTTCTGCAATTATCCCATGAACTTAAATTAAATAGTAATAGAAATGGTAATAAATAGACATGGTCTCCTGTAAGAAGATGCCATACTCAAGGGGGCACGGGTAATAAATCTAAGTGCACAGATCTCATGAAACATTGCTTTCTGTGAGACACATCCTCAAGCACTCAGAGTAGAGAAAGCACACTGTGAAAGCAAGTGCAAATATCCAACAGCTTCTTAGTTAACATAAGATAATTAGAGATCCAAAACAGGTTTAATACTAAAAATCCCTCACACTTGGGGTTTGGAAGGAAGTAGTAGTAGCAGCATTGATACGTAGCAATCCCAGCCTTGATCAGAGCAGCTGCCTCTGACCATTATGTAGATAACTTCTTGTCAAAGATTACTGCAATACAAAACTCTTGACTACAGAGGGGACAGAGCAGCCTTAAAATCAAACACAGACTCAAAGAATGTCATAACAAACTTCATACTTGAGTTTTGGTTGTGTGCTTTCCCCCGCCCCCTCTTTTCCTCCAGACATTGGACTTGCTTCAGACTCATGGTCCAATAATGCAATATCCTACCAGGAAAAGTACCCAAAAAGCCATACAAGAAAAAGCATCCAGTTCTCTAAGAGATCAACGCTATACAGGCTTGCTATTTTGCCCCAGTTCTTTAACTGATGATAGAACAACAGCAGTTACAGTAATTTAAGCACAACTTCAAAAGGAGTGAGCTAAATAGGGGGTAAACCAGCTTCACTCAGTTCAGGAAACAGCAGATAGGTAACTTACAAATAGCATCTAAGTACAAAAAAACCTGTTATTTGGAAATTGAACAAGAACTTTCAGATCCAAAATTGAAATGTTCAAACTCAAAGGAGTTTGCAGGACATACTCAGGATATCCTAAAACATTTATTAATGAATCCTTGCTTTTGTGAGTAACTGGAAGCAATAAAAATGTTTCAACATATGTGAAACCCAAGCGCCTATTTTTATCATCGAATCTTAGTTTTGGTTTGATTTTAAGAAGTCAGATACACGCTGAGCCAACCAGAATTTAAAGGTCTGCATGGTACGAATTCAAAAGCTTGCAATAAGAATATGTATTTTAAATCCCATATACAGGATAATGGAGTATTTCAAATTAGAAAAAGCTGTTCCAGTTTTCCATTGTGGTAAGAAAGCACATCGTGCATTTTAAATATGCACTGAAGAATGTCATTAAAAAGATAAAAACTCTGTTCTTAAAATTTTGTAGTCAAGTTCTTATACAGGCCACTAAAAAGAATACCACAGCTATAGTCTATACTTCTCCAGCCACAGTAATAGGATAGCAGTAATTTACAGTAAAATCTGGTGTTACATTTAGCTGTACAACACTACTAATTACAGAGTGATTTCAACAATAAATATTTGGTTAAACCCTGCTTTGTCATCAATGCAAGCAATTTAAGATGAAACTTATCTTTCAGGGAGGCCACACTTCTTCTTTAGAGTCTATTTTTATTTTCTGTTAACTGAACATCTTTTCCTACAGAAAATTTCTCCAGAACTACTGCTTTGCAAAGAGAAAACCACACAGACAATGTTAGAAGCAAAAGGGAAGATTCATGCCTACAGGACCAAGGCAATCCATAGATCCCTTTAAACTGTCCTTAGCTAACCCTATTTTACTGTTTAATGCCAAAGTCTTCTAACAATGACCTTAAATAGCACGTGGGCTGCATCAGTTCGTAACAGCAAGGTAAGTTAAAAAGCCTTATCACATCCTTCAGAGAGAATCCAGGGAGGAGAAACCAAGCCACAGACAAATATGAGCACAAAGGTAGATATATCAAGTAAAACACCCAGTTAACACCCTACAAACCAACAAAGAAGTCTCCAGATTTAAAGAAACAATCCTCCTGCAATGCTCCTTTACAACAAAGTCTCAGAGTCAAGCTACTACAAATAAAAGCACTGCATAGATGAATGGCAGTAGTAGTAGCCCTTCAAAGCACCTCATACTTGAGTCCAGTCACAGAGTATCATACCATCATCAAAGGAAGTTGTGATATGCAGAGCCAAGGGTAGGCATCTGAAATTCTCTTTTATGAGATGTCATAAATGCCACCTATAATTGAGTCCTCTGCTCTTGTAAAAATAGGAAAAGATCCAGCCACAGCTTCCCTCTAGAACTAGGAAAAAGCCCCAGGAACAGGAGAGTAGAAGGCAAGATGGTGAAGAGAATTATTTGAGAAAAGAAACTGGATTTGAGTTTTGTTGGGGTTTGAAGTTTTACATATCAAGTCCACACGTTTCTTCCGACTGTTTCTGTTTCCAAAGTAGTAGGTCCCATGTAAGGAACTACATGAAGAATATAAAATGAAGAAATCAAGCCATGAGTTGTAAACTGAAGTTACAGAGTGCTGCTCAGCATTATTGTCAGCAGTGCTTATACAGCTTGCTGGGCTGGCAGCAGCACTTACAGAACTGCTGTAGTATAGTCTGCATAGTGCCACTAAAAAACATCAGACACTGCTGCAACAGAAACATTCTTCCCCCTCCCCATGTCTGTTAAAATAAATTCATATTCTTGCTGAGCTGTCCCACTTGGATTACATACAAGTGTATAATCTCATACCATACACAGAACATACTTTCCTCATTTCATTAGCCAAACAGAATGGCTGGGTTTTGATTATCCAATAGTAATTAATCAATAGTCTGTCGATGCATCCATCACTCAGCGTGTAAATCTTTACAAAGTAATCAAAGACAAGATGAAGTCTTAAGAAGGAAATAAGTTACTAGTATAACTGCCTTCAGAATTTTTAATTAAGTATTCAAGATGTGCTAAAAATCTAAATATTTACTGCATCATTAATATGTTCTTTCCTGTACAACATTGCAAATCTGACAACCTAAACCACATAGATTTATCACATCAACAGCAAAAGCATTGGAGGAGTTGAAGCAGAACACAGAACTTGGCTCATTTAGTAAATTAATACGGTGGATTTTCCAATATAAAGAAGAAAAAAAACCCCAAGCAAACATCAATAACAAGTTACCTTTTGCTCCAATAGAAGTCTTGACGATTAGTAGAATGCAATCAATTATGACAACTGGATAATGGCACAATATCTTCTTTACCTATAAGAAATAGTTAAATTTGGAGACAAATTACACCAAAAAATTATCCCACCAACTGAGTGAATTAGAAAAGCAGGTAAGTGAAATTGAACTGTGCTTAAATGAGAAGTATCTTTTTAAAATGTGAACATCCTCTCAGGAAGAGGAAAAAAAAAAAAAAAAAAGAAATCACAGTCATTTTACTTGCACTTTGATTTTCTCTTTAAAAAAGCCCAGAAGTGCAGCAGTTTATAATGAAGTCTAATGCTCTTAAAGTCAAGAGGAATCTTTTATTTTAACTTAGAAGGCCTGAAATAACCCTTTGTGGTATAGTTTGACTTCTCCTATAACCCAAGCTGTAACACAATCATATTCTCCTATATCCTTTTTCTTCCTTCCACCCCCTTTTTGGCATTCAGCCATTGTGTGCGTGTACAACGAACAGTTTTCCAACACTGCTTTTCTTGGGTAAATTTTGTCTGCTGTGTGGAAGAAAGCCCACCTTCCAAAGCTCAACCAATTTAAGAATTAAACCACCATTTGATTAGTACATCATTTTTCCCAATATCTCATCTAAACCTCCCATTCCTCTCATCCCATCACTTGTTACTTGGGAGAACAGACCACCCCTCAACTCACTACAACCTCCTTTCAGGTAGTTGTAGGGAGTGAGAATGTCTCTCCCGAACCTCCTTTTCTCCAGGCTAAACAACAACTTAGAGAATTATTAATATCAACCCAAACCACCTCCTTTAAATGTCCGTACTTCCCAGAACATTTTCCCATTCTCCACCTATGACCCATGTTCTTCATCCTTAGATAACTGACTCGGAAGTTTGCCACATTAAAAATGCATAATTTGCCTATATATACACTCATTAAATGACTCAGATCCTATTGAATACAGTAAGTAACACCACTATTCTTCATGTTATCCTCTCTAAATAAGAGCTATTCTGTCTACAGTGTTGTCACTCAAACCCTATTAACAGACATCAACAAGTCAGTCTGGCTTCAAAGACCTGCCTTTCATTTGCTCCTACTTCTTAACTTATATGAAAAAGTGGTAACAAAATTAGAAATTTCTCATTAACTGATGGCAGTTGCTGGAGGCTTATCAAATTAGAAGTGGAACAAAAGGTATATTTCCAATGGAATGAAGCCTGGAAGTCTATTCCATGTTCCCCTGGCTGTTAAGAATTCTTGTTTGCACTCTCGCTCTTCTGCACACAATGGTCTTGTCTAGACCATTCTAAACGACACTTACAATGCAAGCTCGGGTACAAACTCTTGATATCAACTTTGAGATGCATAACCTCTGAAAATGTGGAAGGAAAGGTCATAATCAAGGCCAAAGGGAATCAAACCCAGAAAAACACTGCAGTTTAAACAACAGAAAGCAGCTCAACTTCCCACCATAGAGGTTAACACCAGACAGAAAACAGCATGGCAAGCAGAAATAGAAACTTGCTGGAAGGGAGAGTGTAGCAGCTGAAGCAGAAGCCTTCTGTTGAATACCCTTTCAGGACCACTCCTCTGTAACCCAGGATGCCACGAAACAGGTTCTGAACTGGGTCTGTTCTGTAACTGGTTGGCTGTGTAGCTAAGGGACTAAATTCACCTGCTGTTTGAAACAAAAATATCATGCTAAAGGATGCAACTTTATTTTTTAAGTAGTTTCTATTAAAGAAGCACTTTATCATTTCAAGCTCCCAGGTCTGGCAATATGCAGGTTTATGAGAATTTGCTGAAGGCTTAAGTTTTACAGAACTACATGCTTGTTGCATTTCACTAACGCTCTAGAAGCACCCATGCTTGCAGACAGGAAAATGAGGCAGTAAAGCTAAGCAACACTACATGTCAATGAAAAAAAGCTATAATTTATATGATTTTAATTAAAAATGAGTCTTAGCTTTACAAGAAAAAAAGAAACCATCATAATTGAACTGTTTGCTAGTCATTACTGGTATCAAAGCACCTTAACCCAAGTTTATTCCCTAGCTGGCTATTACACGTTCCTTGGCAGCAATTTGCTTCAGAAGCTGTTTCTGGAAATCATAAAGATGACAAACCCTCAAACCAACTCCCTTTATGTCAACCAGCAATCATTCATACAGTAACCTCCTTCAAGTTCATTCTAGCCATCCACATGCATGCACAATACTACTAACATCAAAAGAGATTAACTTCAATTCAGTGGGATCTTCACCTGTGGAAAAATGCTGCTCCAAAAATGCTACTTCAGTGTTAATAGCTCCTTTGAAAGTATTCAGACTTCACAGTACTGTAATCAAAGCCTTCCAAAAGAACAATAATAGGAAAAGAACTTTAGACTTAAACTTATAAATAACATCTCAAATGTTTTTAAAGGTGTCAGTATATAATGTTCACAGAAGCCAGGTCATCCCATCTTGAAATGCAGACTTAGGATTAAAAAAAAAAAAAAAGCAGATAAAGAACATACAATAGGATTCTACAACGGTTTTATTCTAATCCTGAAGAAAAATGAAACTAGGAATGTATAGTCTTCCCCAATTTCATCCCCTACCTAATTATTGATAAACAGCTTCAGTACGAGGTGCTATTTAGCTCGGGTTTCTGCAGTTGCTCACTTAGAGCTGAGAGAAAGGAATAGCCCAAGATGCAAACAGATGAAGTTATCAGAATGAAGAGTGGTGCTCTAGGAAGAAGATTTTAAAATCTCCTCTCTTTGCCCAATATTTACAAGGCTGCCGCAGGAGACTAACCGTGAGAAATCAAGACCTGTATTCGGGGGAAAATGCCCCTCTTTCTTGCCTCAGACGAAGAGGTGGAAGACCCGAGAAGTACCGGGACGGCCGCCACTGCGGGAGCACGTCGAGCCCCGGCCGCGGCACCCCGACGTGCCGTCTCCCGACAGGGCGGACGGGTGGGGCGCGGTGGCGGACGGCCGGAGCCTGTGGGTGCTGCCCGAGGCAGCAGCCCCGGGAGGGAGATTTGAAACCGAGTGGCGAGGAGCGGCTCCGCACGGCTCGCCTCGCCGGAACCGGCGCCCTAACCTCTGGGCAGTGAGGGAGAAGGAGAGTGAGGGGGAAACCACTCCCCCCCCCCCAAGGATTCCTGCCTGCAGAGGGAAAAAGGCCCCACCGCGCGGAGGGGCTGCGTCAAGAAAGGGGGGGGGAATCTCCCCCGACGCGGCTGCCGCTCCGGACACGCTTCCTCGGAGCCGCTGCCGCCCCCTGCCGTCCCCTGCTCCACCCACGGCCGGCCCCGGCTCTGACAGCCCCCGATCTCCTTCCCGCCCGCCCAACAGCCGCTCGGGGCCGGGAGGGAGGGGGCGGCTCTGCCCGTAGGACGAGCGTCCGGCCCGGCCCCGCCCGCAGCGGACGGAACGGAGCTGTGGAAAACGCCGGCGGATCCGAAGCAAAGCGGCCCCTCGGCGCACGGCCAGCCCCCTCAGCGCTGCGGCTACCCACCACCCTCCAGTCCCCACCACCATCGGGAGGCCTCACCCTGGGGCACGCTCCCCGAGGCACTCGTTGCCTCCACCCTCTCCTTGACAGTACCTGCCGCCCAAGCTGCTGCCGCTGCCGCTGCCACCGCTCGCACCCACATACGAAATTGAAGTTCCCCAACGGCAGCCGTCAGCCCAGCCCGGGAGAAACCCCCGCCGGCCCCGCCCCCCGGCCAATCCGCGCCCCGCCCGCCCCCGCGCCCCGCCCCCGTCTCCTCCTCAGCCGAGCCTCCCCGGCGCCGGGCAGCCTCCTGACCGCTCCGCCCCCGGCCCTTCCCCATTGGCCACGGTGGCTGTCAATCGTCAGAGCGGGAGCTTCGCCCCCGCCTCCTTTTCCTGGGCTACCTCCAGCGGCCGCTGGCCATCGGGCGTGTGGAGGTTTCAGCGCGGCCGAGTCGGTGGCTGTAGCCCAGGGAGGGGGTGGGCTGCGGGAGCGCCGCTATGGCGAGGATCCTCGCACTGGACGGAGGGCCGCCCGGGAGCATCGGCGGCGAACCCCGGCGTGCCGCAGGTGCCGCCTCGCCGCTCCCCGGCTCGCCGGGCACGGTTGCCGGCCGTGCGGGCAGCGAGGCGCCTCTGTCCCCGCAGCGGTGTCTCCGCGCACGCTCGCACCCCGCTGATGTTACCCGCAAAGATCTCTCGCGGGTGCGCGAAGGAGGCCAGCGGCAGCGCGGGCTCTGCGGGCGGGGAGCGCGGCGGCGGCGAGGGGAGGGAGGTGGTTGCCGCTCTCAGCCCAGCAGCAGTGAGAGCCCCGCGTTGGCGCTGCCCCCAGCCCGGCGTAGACACGGAGACACAGGCGAGAGCTCGGCGGGGTCCAGAGGTGGCCGGGCCGGAGCAGCCCTCCCGTGCGGGGAAGCTGAAGGACGGGGCTGGTCCAGCGCGGGGAAGAGATCGCGCCGCGGGGCTAACGGCAGCCCCGCAGCACCTGGGGAAGGTGGTTGAGAGGATGCAGCGGGGTCTGCACTGGGCTGCGTAGTGGGAGGCTAAGGGACAACGAGTTGAAATGAGTTCAGGCTGGGTATAAGGACAAGCGTTTTCATGCTGAGGACAGTTCGGCAGTGGATTCCTCAGGATTTTTCCGCAAAGCCCCGAGCAGCCTGGTCTGACCGCGCAGCTGGCCCTGCTATGGGCAGAAGGTTGGACTAGAGACCTCCCTACAACCTGCATTTTCTGATGATCTTTCAGATGCCTTTGTGGGTGCTGACTGCTGGAAGGCCTGGATATGAAAAACCTGATGGAGTGTAAGGGCTGCAGGCCCTGGGAGTGCTGGGAGCGGTCTGTCCTTGGCACCTTCCCCACCTCACGAAAACTCTTTTTACCCCAGCTCGTTTGGCTGTCCTTTAAACCATGTATTAGCCTTTTCATTCTCCTTATAACTTTTCTCCCAGCATCTGAAAAGTGTGTCAAATCTTAGAGCAAGAGGTATATAGTCTGGCCTGCAATTTGTGCCTGTATGTAGAAGAAGGAAAAAAAAACCTGGGAGATAAATGTAGGACTAACAGGTGTAAAAACAAAAACAACAAAAGAACTGTCTGGTTAATAAAGCAAAGCCTCTTTTAGCTTTGATCTTTTTATTTTCTAATTAAGAATATTATTTACATTACATGAGGTCACACTGAATTTGCAAAATCAAGCACACAGTATATGTTGCCTGTACCACTTCAGTTTATTCCTTTTATGCATTATAACACGAAGTTAACTACAACCTTCCCACCTCACCCTCCTATGCACACGAGTCATGCATTTTTTAAGTGCACTGAATAGATTTTTTCTATTTTGGGGCAGAGTTGATCAGTAAAATAAGTTAATTTCTATGTAATCCTTCTGTCATTTCTAGGAAAATTAGAGAGGGGGAAGAGCAGGATCAAGGCTGAAGCTACTGAATATTCTCTACGTTCTAAATAAATTGTAAGATATTTTATTTAACAGAAATTTCTGTGTGATGCCATGCGCCACATCACTTGGATCTGATTTTGTGAAGGGCTTGAAGGATGTATTTTCACAATGTCAGTCTTAAGATGCTGGGGCCTCATTTAGTGTAGCTTACCTCTGAAGTAAATGAAGTCAATGGGCAGTATACCATAAATAGTCTGGATATTTCATAACATATAAGATTGATTAATCAAGTCCCATTAGATGCTGATTAATATATTTTCTTTAATCTTGGTGCTTCAGCAATAAAAGCAACCCTGCAGCTCGTGGGGGTGCTGTAAAGGAAATTAATGGAAGCACACAGAGAAGCAATGAGTCGGCAATGAATAGAGAGCAAGCAGTAATGGATATCTGTGTTTAATTCAGCAGTGTTCATTCTCCATCCAGTGAAGGAAGTTAGGGACCAATAATTAAAGAAGGAATTATAATGCATGTGCACCAGCAATTTTAATTCTTACTAGCTATATTGCTTGATGTTGTAGTCTTCGTGGTTTATTTATTATAGTGTATAATTTAAATAAAGCTAATTAATTCTTTTCAGTATCTCTCCACATTCAAAAATAGCATTAAAAAAAAAGCTTTGAACCCTTTCAAATAACATATGAAGTATCATTTTTCTTTTTCAGGAAAACCAGTCATTGTGGTTCTCTCTTTGAAACAGCAAATGCTACAATTACCACAACACCAGTTGGGTTAGAATTTTACCTCTAGATAGTTTTTATATGCAGAATGGATTCTAAAACTCTGTGTGATCTTCCCTGGTTCATTCCTCAAATGCTTTAATATCTCTAAGTGTGAAGGAATGATAGCAGGGTATGCTCTAGCTCCTCAATAAAATAATACAGTAGCTTCCCACACCTTCCTAACACAAGGAATGGCTACTTTTAAAGACTTAATTTACAGACACAACAGGAGACACTTGGTTTCTGCAGCTTTCAGAGATTACCTGAGTTTGCAACATTTTCTTACTGCTAGCACTTGTGTGACTGCTGGTCTTTAATACTATTGGCCTGAGCAAGTTTAACTGGCACAGTACTAAAAAAGGCTGCACCTGCAAAAATCTTGTCTTCAATAAAGTTCCCAATGTTGCTAAAACCAGTAGAAATGCCTGTACTGAAGTTTCCCTGGGTCAGAAAATTCAGGAAACTGTCAAAAGAAACTACTTCTGACTTGCCTCTTCTTGCTCCTTTCCTCAGAGAGACTTGGACACCTCTGCTGAGAGCCCCAGTTAGCAGTGCCCCCAGAGATATTTATGTATGCTGATGTTTCTTCTCATGCTCTTTTGGGGCTATTTGTTTCTAGGAATGTGCTGCCTTGTGACAAACTTTTCTTCTCCTTTGATGTACAATTTTGGAAATGTTAATAGCAGTTTCATTGGCTTTAAAAGGTATGGTTTTGAAAAAATAAAATAAAATACAATTTTTGGTGTCATCTTTTCCTTCGGTTCTATTGTAGGACATGTATGGTCTAAGGAGTAGAAGAAGGTAGACAATTTCATAAGCAGAGTAATGAAAAACCTGGGTAGCCAAATGAAGTCCATGTCATTCTGTCTACAGCATGGCAAGCAGTGATTTTCATAGTCTGCTCATTTTCAGGAGCTGTACTGCTGCCACACTAGCAGTAGAGAAATGCCATTAATCCAACTTTAAATACTCTCCACCCCCTCTCCACTTTTCTGAGTTTCTATCTAAATTTTGTGTAGGTGCCACAGTGATAAGAACTGTTACCAATCTGTTGTTGCCCTCAACGTGCAAATATTCTTGAAAGCACCGATCCAACTGAAGCACTGGTTAAGAGAAATAAAGATTGTGGCAATACAACAGAAAACACAGCAAATTTTGAACCTCACACCAGAGCTGCTATCTGTAGTCAAAATGAATGTTTGCACAACTCTTGCACCTGGTGGATTCTTGGCTTCAACTAAATGACACTCCTTTATATAAAGTTCTCTTTTAAAGTTCATCCTCCAATCTCCACATTAACCTGGTGGCACAGCCACCAACAGTGTCTGTTACAAAAGAAAAGGAGGGGCAAAACCAGCCATTTCCAATTATAAACTATTTGATGTTAAAAGAAAATAATGCATAAGGAAAATACTCATGGTGAGTTCTTGTAGGTAAGGATTTCTCCAGCTTAGAGATTTTGAAGAAAAAAACAAATGAATAAAGTTCCAAGAAGTGGCTGAAGAAAACACAATAAATCTGCGTAATCTATTCCTAGAACAATAATATAACTACTGTTATAATAAACTTATCTTTTAGTTACTTTTGTTATTCAGCACCACCACTGTGACTTTTTAATGAGTAAAATTGTGCATGATCTAGAAACTGGTCCTGAAAGACTCTTATCTCTCCTTCCATAAAGTTTTCTTACAGATGGTTATAAGCTTCTAGAAGACTACTTTCTGGAAAGGAAGGAAATCTCCTTTTTTGTCTAGAAGTCCATCCGCTGGCATGTCTGCTGGCATTCAGCAAGGCTACAAGGCACTGGAAATGGGGGTGAAAATACCTTCCATAATTAATATAAAATGTGCTACAGTGTAAGAATGTGTGCTAGGAAAATAAGTTCATTGCGCCTGATATTTTATGATGAAAAAATTGCATTACCAGTCAAGGTGCTCATCATGGACAGTATTTTCAACCCATGGACACATGAGCCTCCATGTGCCCAGTAAGATGATTTGTATGCAGTGCCTCAGGGTAACACCACTTACTCACGTGTATGAAGTCATGGAAAGGTACCCTTTGGCATTGAAGGAGTGGATGTTGCTACTACATTTGATTGCTGATCAAGGAATGCCCCTTCTGATTTGGAACTTTTTGATGTGTGATTCTGCTTTGCCTTTCTGGCAGTAGAACAGCACAGTGGATTCCCTCTGGCCTTAGATTTTGACACATCTGATACAGCCCCAAATCAGAGACAAGTTATATTGCTGCAGTGCGAAGGCATGAGTTTGCTCACACCCCAGCTAAGGTGCTGACAGGGGGGATGTGTGCAGCAATCCCACCCTGACAGCTCTTTCGTGGTGATTATAAACTGGTAAATGTAATTGTGGGGTTCAGGAATTACTAAGATTCCAATCTTGCAGACACTACTGGTTAAAGGACTCTTTCTTGCGAGTGCACTTTATGAATTGCTAAGATTCTTCCTTTTTACTGCTATACTGGCTTGAGGATTGTCCTCAAGTTATGACATGTCACCTCTGTAGATGTTGATTGTCCATACCATTACAGAAAAGAAGCTTGCTTTTGTCTCTGTAAGAAAAGGCCTGCCTTAAGGGCCTTTTATACAGCAATAGATGTTGTAGAGTTAGGAGTGTTAAAGGCAAAACACAAAAAAACAAAAAAATTGAGATGAGCAGTATGTGATGTAAGGTAAACACGATGAATTTAAACTCTTTGATTCAACTGGACATAAGAGGGAGGGAGGGAATTGCATGGGAAAAATAACATGTTGGTTGTGAAATTGATTCCCATAAGTGATATTTGTCTTTTATCTTAAGATTCCCCATTTGTTTGATCCTGTGGTGTTGTTAAATCTCAAAATCAATGCCACAACATAAATTCCCCTGAACAGCAAAAAACAACTGGTAGTTCAAAGTGACTGCTGATGTGAAAAGCCTGTATTCTCTTGATGTTGGTGCTTGGCATTGCTACTGACTGGGTAGTGAAGCGGATAACAAATATTGGCATGGGTAAGTGGCAAGTGTCACTGAAGACCTAGATTTTGTTTGTAGAGCAAATATCCACAAGAGATGGAAAGATCCAACCTGGCAGGCCAACCAGGGCTCAAAATCAGTTACGCCAAAAAAAAAAAAAAAAGCAGTTGAAACATTATTATGTGGTAGAGGATGAAAGTCATTAAGAAAAAATCATTTACTTATTTCACAGCTGCACCATACCAACCAACAGAGACTCCAGGGGAAAACATAATCTTAAACAAAGCAAAGGATGTGTGTCTTTTGTAACTTAGTAAAACATGATTTCTGCATATCTAAGATTATAATTGCAAGACTGCTAACTCTCAGTTCATACACAACACCTCTCTAAAATGTTTCTGATTCTAATTTATTTATGCACTGATGAAAGCTTCTGGACTCTGGTTGGAGAGAGCTTGTCTTCATCAAGTCAAAAGCTGGGATGGATAAATTTGGCACATACACATTAGCTACAACTTTTAGGTGCAAGGCCATAAAGTGAAAAGCATTTGGGATGAGAGAATGAACACTTGTAAAAGGGCCAAACCAGCTGGCTCAGTCATACTGTGAAGAAGGAAACTGGCTATAAAAAAAGAGGGCTGGAAGAAAACACTGTCTGTATAAGATATCAACGTTTGTGTGGAAAGGATTAGATAAAATGGATACCTGTGCATTAATAATACTAATAGTCATCATCATCTAACTTACAAAAGCTCATCCTATAGCTATCCCATTAAGATAATTCAAGAAAGCAGCCTGTATGCTCTTTGTGCGGGATGTGCATAGGTGCTATTGCCTCATCGGGAGGTTTCTGTGTGCCTGTATAAGCTCTGATCTCTACTCCTGCTGGAAGAATTGTTGCTACAAAAGGCCTGTGGACCACACTTACCATGCTAATCTGTTTTCCTCCTGAGGGTAAAGATTTTCTTGGTTTGACACTTAGTTTGCAATTTCAGAGTGTGGATGGGACTGTGTGAGAGAGGGTTCTCACTTAGCTGACAAAAGCTATGGATAAGTATCACATCTGAAATGGATTTTCATGAGGCTGATAAACAGAGCCTTGGAAAAAATGTAGGTTGGGAGGGATGTTTTTTATTTATATTGGAGTCCTGTGAGAGCTGTACCAAGTAGGCTAAAGTCCCACCCTGGTTCCATTATTGTCAACAGTAAAATGGATATCTATGTCACCAGCATAGTATCTAGCATAGATATTCCTAGAATCATCCAGCTAAAGAACCCAAGACCAAGCTGTGGGCAACCTTACCACTTCAAAAAGTTCAAAGACACTGAAGCTGATTATAGCTTGGGATAAATCACTTAACACCTCGCAGGAACAGACTCACCAGGATTCTTTAAAGAAGTTCTTGTACCATAGTGTCCTATGTCAGGAAGACAAACCATTCATTAAGAATGCTTTGGAAAGAGCATATTGCACTGTGACAGGCCACACAATGACAAAAGATGACACTGGTTAATTAGATGGGTTACATGTTAACCCCACAGCTCTGTGAGGGAGTCTTGGCCTCACTACTCCAACAAAGACAAATAAGAATATGTATCAGAATACTTGTAAAGGCATAAAGTCAAATTCCTGCAAAAGCTTTGAACAGAACATTTCTTTACTTTCCCTATTGCTTTCTAAAATGTTTTAAGTTTCTACCACTTGTTGACTTTATTTTCCTGGTAAGTTTTGAAACTTTCCAGTGGCAAAAAGTTAAAAACAAGAATTCACAACATTGACACAAAATCATATCCACAACCCCCTTAAAAAACAACCATGAAAAAACCCAAGTAGCAATGGTACTTATCCATTTCTTGTCCTTACAATTTTAATAAAGAGTGAAATCCACAAATCTGACACTATATCCAACCACTTCCCTGTTTCCTGAAAGCTAAAGCTTTTTCAAAATAAAAAACATATCCAGCATCCACTCTGCTTCTCTTCCTCAGGGCATGTGCTGCAGGTAGGCTCTAAGGCCAGCTTGCCCAGATGGTAGCAAGGACCACAGAATACTGGTGGTGTGGGTCACCTCCCATTTCATTTGTGGAACAAGCAGGGACAATCACAGCAACAGTTTTAATGGAAAAGTAATGTTAAGAAAATATTTAGTCATTCCTAACTGTTCCAGCTGTGATTCTGGCCTTCAATTTCTCTGCGAGGACAGTGCATACAAGAGGCATTGAAGATACTTTTTTCTGTCCCATTCCAAATGCTTAAATAAGATTCCTGACTTTTCCTGGCTACTCCTCCAAGTATCTGGAAGCAAGAAAACAGCACTCTGCATCCTATCAATTATCTACAGACCATTGGAAAATTGCCTGCTGATCCCATCTTGGAGATTGTTACTATGGAAAACACAAAAGTTGTGTGTCAGTGGCTGTAATAATAAATCCACTTCACTTGATGGTGACATAAAACTTCTCCGATAGCCCAAGCTTCTTGATAGCTCGCTGCACTTCTATGAAGATCCAGATATGTATAGAAGGATCTTTGCCTTACACCAGCACTTGTGTGGCAACTCAGCTTCTCCTCATGATGGGACCCACATTTGTGTAAG
>JANHGN010015281.1:0-16291 GCA_024605025.1 Megaceryle maxima | reverse complement strand
GGGATGTTATCACTGCTCGCAGCAGACACTGTCTGTGAAAACAGTCTGCTAACTTCAGAAAGTTTTGATAGAAGTACTGAACTGAAAAGTAAAATCACTGAACAGAATTAGTTCTGTTTTCACTCAAACCAAGACACATGGAAAAAAAAAAAAATTCCAACTTCCTAGTAGATCAAAGCAATATGAAGAGGTCAGTTATCTAACTTTTTTTTTTTTTTTTTTTTTTTTTTTAACTTTTATGTGAATGGTGTTTGTGTTACTTGTGTATTTTGGCTGATGCCATGACTTTGTTCTTATCCATATAGACGTCAGAATTTATATTGGAATATGGCCAGAAAAATTATTTTTTTTCCTACTAATTAACAATACTATCCTTAAAAAAGAGGTTAATTTCTTGTCTTGTGGGCAATTATGTTTCAAATGTATGATTAGACAAGCCATTTAATGTGTGTAAAAAACCAAATTGTATTCAGGTTCTTTAGGATCTCACACTCTTCAATATTACTTGTTAATAAACCAGTGAAAGTGACAAGTAGCCTGTAAAGCACAGATCCAGTCTAATCTTGGGCCTCATTTACTGTGGTATCTTTGTTCAAAAGTAGATTATGAAATCTCTTAACTTGTGTATATATGCTTCTTTAGTCAGAAAAACCAAAGCAGACTATCAAATGTGGAAAATAAACTCCTACTTCAGAAAGATATTTTCTGTTCCAATTACATACCCAATTGCATTTTTCACTATGCTTGCATAATCTGCATCATTCAATGAAACACACTTGCAATTTTTGCAAGTGTAAACCCTTGTTCCTGTAGTCATAGTATTAATTTTTAATGTTTTCCTGATATGAGTAGTCATACAAACAAGTTATTAGGAGTAAATAAACACTATAAAGAAACCAAACAGCTTTCAGGGACGTATAAATATTTATTTGCCTTAGTTTATAGCAAATGACAAAAAGCATCTCTAGAATTTTATAGGTCTTGGCATATTTCTGTGGAAGACAGGAACAATAGCTACAGTTCTATGCAATGTATGACAGGGATGGGTAACAGTACAGTGTCCACTTAGTTGTTATATCATTTCTAGGCTTCCTGTTTATATCTATTTCATAAGCAATACAAGGAAACAAAGGCAGAAAAATTTGGGAAGGTGTAGGGCTGCATCAGACAGAAGCAAAAAGATCTCAAATGCAAGATATCCGATACTTTAAAAGATATATATGAAAGTCTATTTCTGCTTCTTGATTTCTAGTAAATATCTGCAGCCTGCTTGCAGGGGCCTTCTAATCTTTATTGTAGACTAGCATTTGGTATTTGATTGTAGCCTTAAGCACATCCATCACTATTTTAGTGAGGTAAATCTTAATCTCTTCATGTTAAAGAATCTATTTCTAGAAGAGAGGTCATTTAGGAAGAAGGTTCAAGACAGATGCATTTTCTAGTTCTATCAGGGACTTAGAAAACCAGACCGAAATAAAATGGCTTCCCAACCCATTTCTCTGACCCCTGGTATCTGGGCTGTGTTATAAAATTTCTATGGACATTCCCTTTTTTTTTTTTTTTTTTTTTTTTTCCTGCCTAGAAATGCTGTCCTCAGGTACTTGAAAGATTTATGTTTATCTGGTATTTCAGTATATCTGGTAGTCTTAATAGACTTTATGGCACCAGCTGGGATATGGCTTATCTGGAAATGCTATATATTATGGCCATGTCTAGCAAAGCCATGTTTAATAACATAGATTGTTTTAAAAGGCATCAGATGAGCCACCTATGCATGTAGTGAGATTACATGTGCAAAGTTTGAATCCATTAAATCTGCTATATGCCAATAGTGCTAAGTATGCTGCAGATGCACGTGCAAATCTGACTGTGCCTCCTAGCAGTACTGCACACTCTCTACAGACAATGAGGCCATAATTTCCAGACAAAACTTGGTGGAAGCCGGTCTTCATAGTATAAGAAACATCTCCATGGGGCTGGAATATATGATGCTTCAGTTACAGGTGAACTATGACTTTATGGAAAAGATAGTGAGAAAGCAGGCAGGATACCCTTTAACACCTCCATTGACACTGTTTTCACATATGGGCATCCGAACTGAGTCCTGGTGTAAGGACATCTGATACAGGCACAGGCCGATTCCAGAAATTCTTCTGGAACTTCCTATGTGTTAGTCATAAAAGGATGAAACAGTGTATCATATCTATATCTGGATAGCTAATGTATGTTTTATACATAGTCACACTGACTTCCTATAGTGTGCTATGGGATTTTGATTTAATATAGTCTACTATCTTGCATTAGTTGAAGCATATGAGTAAAAGCATGTATTAACTGAAAATGGCTTTGTACTTAAATCTTTCAGCTCAGGAACATAATAATGAAAAATCGCTTTATAAACTTCAAGTAGTCTCATGAGATAATGAAAATTTATTGTTCTTACTAAGCAGAACAAAGGATTGTCCATGTAATACTGAAAAAACAAACTGATTTATTGGCTTAGTTTTACAAAAACAAAAGAAATGTAATATTATAAGAAAGTTGAAAGTTTAAGAAGTGTGCTGATGTCACTTCAAACCTTGTTTTCCAGGACCAGAGCTTGGATTTAGTTATATTTATTTTCTTATTGTTTTAGTCTCACATTTTATTAGTGTTTTCCTACCATTCTTGGTAGTGGGAGTACATGCTGTTTAGAGGATTGGCTGGAATGTCTTATTTCAGTTAAAAAAAAAATAAAAATTCTGCACAAGGTACAAGGCATGGTTTAGATATAGAAGCAGTGTTACAAAAAGTGACAGACTGAAGATCATGGCACGTTCTTTTGCAAGGAGACTGAGCAATGTGACTCTAGTTCTCCTTGCTTGCCTGTGTAGTAAAGTACTAAATTAAAAAACCAAGAGACCACAAACAGGTGCAAGAAAGAAATATCAGGAGGATTCCAAGAGAAAATACTTTTGATAAAAGGGTAAAGTTTTAAAAATGTTTTTCACAACTTTAGGACTCACTGAAAGACAAAAACCTGAAAATCAATTTTTGTATCAAATTCCACCAGTTTAGTGGATTTGAAGGCTTTTGAAAGAAAAGGGAGACAGACTGGCAACAAAATAAAAGTGAAAAATGTCATTGAGGGCTAAGTATTTGAGGAATAATTTGCAATACTTTCAGACATCCTGTTTGTTTATTATTATTTTAATTGCCAATTTATTTTTATTCTTTTTATTCTTCAGTCCTCTGGCATACATTTGATTTTCCACACAATGTTTGGCAGTCCAGTTGTTATGAGCTCTGATTCCTTAATGCTCTGTTCACCTAGGTTACAGATCAGCATTTCAGTGACACACACAGTATCTGAACTATATAATATTTAGAGTTTGCTGAAGATTTACAACCAAGTACCCTGAAATTTGGGTAACAGAATTAGAGAGGTCTAGACACAGCCATGCCTATAGGAAACCCTCTTTGAGATTCAGATCAATTGTTTTTCAAGTTTAAAATATTTTGCCAGGAATGTCTACTCCTGTTTCCCCTCTGAAAAGAGGAGCTCACTAGCAGTCGGTTCCTTGCAGTCTTTCCTTGTACACAGTGAGGAAAATATCTCCAGTGTTCTGTGCCCTTGGCATTTAAATCTCTCATGTATGTTTGCATTGTCAGCTTTTCCTTTTATGTTGTTCCTGCCCTCTTCTTACCCCTCCCATACAGAATTATCTATCTTTGGGACACACCTTTTATCCTGTCTGTGTCACATTAGGGCAGATAAGCATTTACAGTATTTATCTTTTGGTACATGTGTGGGACCATGTCATCTTGTATTTAGCTTACTACATATAATTTTATGAAAAACTTTGATATTACAATATCTCATGGATTTTAAAACAATTATAATGTAGTTCATATATCTTTTTCTTATTTTTATTCTGTCTTTTCTGGGTAAAGTACATGTATAAGCACTGGCATTCTATTTTGATCTTAAAGCACTTTTTTGTTTGTTTGTTTTATTTTGCTTTCCAGTGCTCATGTTGGGCAGAATGGCAAGTAATATTAATGTCATTGTAATAAATTTTTACATGGTACACATATTTTATATGGTTATGATACTCGCAATACTGTAGCATCAGTTGGTAGAGAATTAGTTACACAATATATATTTTTTTTAAGTATATCTTTATATTGCATAATAAATTGACATGGACTAAAATTCTTTGTGGTTAAAGTGTAGAGGAAACCATCAGGATCTTACTGCTGTTATTTTTCACTTGCATAACCCAAATGGCTTTTCAGAGCAAATTCTGAGAGAAATCACCTGTATCTTCACCAGTGTCTCTGCACAGTCAAGCACTGGAAGGTACGTCTGGCTAATACTTTTGTCAGTTCTCATGTGCTCTGAGCGGTGATCGTTAAACCAAGGGCTGCTTTCATTGACTTTCACAGTGTAGCAATGTTAATGAGGTTCAGTTATTGGTATAAACAGTCATTTAATTTACAAATGCTGAGACCATGACAGATGAAATGAGAGCTCTCTGTCTCTCTGACTAATGATGTCATTTTGTTGCTGTTGTGATGGAACCTCGTGCAGTCACATCGAAAATAATAGTACTGTTTCTGGCTTTGTCCAACATATTCTTAGAATAATTTTCACTGTCTGTTCCAAATGTATCTGATTGACTCAATAAGTCTGATAGAGCAGCAGATTACATCTGTGAGTGCTTTGCCTCTCGCAACCAATGAACTAAAATCAACTCAAAAAAAGCATCTGTCACTGTCACAGCACAGATTTAGTGGAGGAGTTGAGGGTCATATATTTTTTTTTTTTTTTTTTAAATGAGTGAGGAAGGGATGGGAAAAACTAATTAAAGAATACTAGGCTTTGGGGGGGTGGGGAGCAGAATATATGTGTTATTTAAACCTGATAACACCATTACTTTCACAGTTTCATGTGTATATTTTCATTTTAAAATGGCAATTGTTTGTCACTCCAAGTAACCCACAATGTTTTGGATTTTTTTGCTTGGATGGGGAGTTTGGGGAAGAGAGGAAGATGAAGGAGGTGACCAAATCATCTGCTTTTAGGATGGCAACAAGGTTTTAGGGTACTAATAGGATGCTTAGCCAGAAGAAAATATGAAAGGAATGCTAGTGAGTATACCTAACAAACAAGAATAACAAAAACCTTACCTCCCCACACAAACAAAACAAAACAAAACAGACCACAGCAGAACCTACAATGAAGGAGGCTACAATTGGCCAGACTGGTGTCAGTTCTTTCTTCTAGCATGCTAAATAAGACATCTATGCTGGATGTTTTCAAAGTAGGATGTTTCTTTCTAAATCTATTAATCAGTGACATTTACAGTTTTGATCTCGAATAGTCACCATTCTGCTGGATAGTTTTTCTGTCTCAAGTCAAAGGAACTGGAGAAATATATCCATAAGCAAGAGAACCCAGTGTCTTTTTTATAAGATCAGCAAGAAGACAATGACTCAATTATATGTGCCTTGGGGTTTGTCTGTCTCTTTGGGTATCTCAAAGTTTTCATACTGGCTTAAATAAAATCAGGACAGTATAGTAGTCCTTTAAGCTCTTCCCCCGTAATATACTGAATTGCCATAATCAGAGCCTTTGCATTGGATAAGAACATAGATGGTATCTCCTTTGTAAATACCCAGTATGTGGAATTTGGAGCAAGTGTAGGTGAGATCTGTGTAAATAACAAGCTATTTCTTATTACTGGTAGCAGTCAAATTCCAATTCCTTGTCATTCTTTGTAAAACTTCACAGAAGACAAGAAGGACATTTATTTACTTTTGTAACTGTTGGGTACATTGTATCTTTTTTTTAGTCCTGGGGAAAGGTGTTGACTCTTTCAGCAAATGAGATTCTGCTTTTCTTGGATATGCTAACGTAATTTAGTGAGGACTTGAGTTATGAGAGGTGGGACAGTAGGGAGCTGCTTAATGTGTTTGGGGTTTTTTGGGGAATGTTACTTCTGCAGCCAAATTACTAGTCCCTATTGTCTTCATATAGGTCTATATGATAGAAGCAAAGCAGAAATGCAACTGTTATTTGAAACCAGTAATACAGCATCCAAAATTTTAGAATTTAATCTACTAGCTATTGGATGGGAATGCTATTGGCTCTGCTCAATAGACACTTGCCCAAGGAGCATTTGCAGACTTGCAGATAAAGATGACTGTCCATGTGAATCCAGTTATGGCAATGAGGCCACAGCAAGCTAAAGCAGCAGATGTTGTAAATTTAGAAGAAACACATTCCATACAAGCTAAAACTCTAGAAAATACCTCTCTTCTGACTGTCTTACATGCTTTCTTCTTTATCCTGTTTTTCTCTGATCTTTCATGTGAGGACTGAGTGATTAGTAAATAATCTGTTCCTGTATTGTTCTTGTTGACCATATAGTTTTTTCTTTTACATTTGTCTGTATTACATACTATCTTCAAATCAAAATCTTAGGAAGCTTAGTGAAAAATTAGCCCTCAGAGAAAATTTCAAGTCAATCTCACTATAATGCTTCTGCAAAACAAGTTTTTCTGTGAACATGGTCTCCTCTCTTACCACAAAAATTTCTTCCAACAGATAAAAGGAAATATTTTTTTTCGTTGTCATTTGGTTGAAACATTGTCACTTAAGTAGTAACTTCTGAAAAATAGCAAGTTATTTAGACTTTCTTTTGAGATATGTGTAGGGGAGGTAGACCATGCAGGGTTTTTGTTTCCTTAACATTTTTGTGGAAACAAGCCTGGACATGATACTTTCCAGTGCATCAAAACCTACACCTTAAAACATCCTTCAGTTGAAGTACTGTTAATTAATAGAATATCACCATGGAACATTTTGCCCACCTGCTTCCTCCAGCAACATGTGTCACCAAGAACATTAACTGAATTAGATGATATATTGATGCCTGAAGCTATTAAGATATTTCAGATAGCTCCCTTGTTTTATGAAGGCTTGGGGTTAACCAAGATAATGATGTCCTGATCCTGGCAGTTGTGCTTATGTAAACAGCTGTGTTGAGGTAGTTGAACTATTCAGATGACAGAGGACTGATAAGGTCTTGTTTCTTCTGTATGATGTGCCTAACTTGAGATTTGTCACAGTACAAGAAAAGGCATATGCAGAGACTAAGTTACCTTTAAGAGAAATGCTTAAATTGAAGAGAAGCAGATGGAAGGCATTATGGCAAATGTAGGGTGAGTTTGCAGGTGTTGTGCAGGCCAGATGTAAAAGCTATCCTAGAGCCTAAAGCAGTGGCAGCAGTTGAGATAGAGTGATAGCACTCTGAGTCAAGTTTCAAAGCAGTAAATAAAGGCGAAAAGATACTTTACTACTTCAAAGGACTGATAAAGTCTCTTGTTTTTTTAATAATTTCTATTTGCAGGGATTTCAATGAATGTATATCAGAAAACTTAAATACAAGTTGGAGCTTCAATGGTTAAAGTGTGCAACAACATGTATGTTACTCTCCATTTGAGCTTTACAAGATTGGTATTCCAGGCAAGTCGGCACCCTTTTTTTCCCTCCTTTGGAAATGTGCAAGTGAAAATTCATAGCTGTATCGCTCTACATTCTTCTTCTCGCTAATGAAAGGCCCTAGGAAGAGTCTAGTGAAGTTATAATTATAAGGGGGATGTGCAGCTAATCTGTAAAGAACACAATGTATGTTATTACATTCTGACTTACTATGCCTTGAATTGGTGACTTGTTTTCAAATTAATATTACAGTGCCTCATACTAAAATTGTTTGACCTCTATGGATGTCCTATGAGAAGACCCAGTTAAAGCACTGGAGGCTTTGGTTATAAATTTTGAGGAACACAGTAGAATCCTGTACTGGTTGCTGTACAATAGAAATATAATGTTATCGAGCAAGAACATAAATGATGCAATACTATGATAACTTCTAGTAAATATTGATTTTTTTTTTAATTAATTCTTGCAGATGAATGTATGGTAATGCAAGATTTGAAAATATGACATTGCAAAAATTATGGCATGGCATTGTTTTTCCCTTTTATTAAAGGGCCATTTAAGTTTGGGGAAAATAATATCAATGGACAATTCATGCTCACTGTTTTCAAGATAAAAAGCATGTAAGTAAGGAACAAGATTTGTAGTATAGAATGCTTTTAACCCTTTTAATTCAACAGCACCCATTTCCTTTCTCGCAGCAGTGGCTATAAATGCGTTTATTTTTTCGCTAAATTTAGACTGGCAGCAAACATTTATGTGAATTACTGAATCTGACATCTAATTAACACAGTCTTTACAGGTTTAATGAGTAGTGATAAATTTCTATCCTTTCTTTGGCACATTTTAATTAGTTGTAATTATGAGTGGAGTGACCTGAAAAGCTTGTTGTCCCATGGATTCATCATAAATTTGTGTAATTTATATATGTACAGATAGAATGAGTTTTTATGGAATTGAAAAAACAAAGGTTATTTAAACCATTACATCAGTCATATAACATCCTTCTGTAAAACTCAAGTAAGCAAAACATTGGACATAAATATTTGACTACATTGCACATGATGCTTCATAAATTAAAATTATTGTCTTTTTTTTTTTTCTGAAGAATAAGCATTCAAATCTACCTCACCTGTTGCTCACAACTTAAACAGTGACCACTGACATTTCAGCTGTAGTGGCAGTATAAGTTTCAAGAAGAAAGAGAGTATGTGTTTAAAATATTAATTTATAAAGATTTTTAGCATTGAAGTTGCTGAAGGGAAATGCAAAATATAATTGTAATTAAGATGACAACATGATTACAAAGTGTATTCCTTACTAGAGCCATCCAGCAAAAGTAAAAAGGACTCAAACTTTCTGGCAACCAGGACTGTTCTTCCTTCACAGGGAGTTTTGTAGTGTCTAGAGAGAGACATGAGAGAACTGTCAATTAGTCTAATACAAATTTTCATTACATAACACAGCATAAGAAGGTAACAGATAGGTTTAACCATTAAAATAAATGTGTATTTCATAAAAACTGTAAAAATGTCAACATTTTATAAAGATCTCAGTCATGAACTGTACTTTGATTAAAAAGATGTAATTTCATAAAATGGGACTGTGTGTAGCATTTCTCTCCTGTAAATATTTCACTTCTTTTATGAGTATCCAGGGCCATTAAAGGAAGGCATATACTGAGTCAGGGGTAAAATCATTTGATGCCCAAACTTGTGAAGTGCTATACCCCTTGGAAACTGATGGGAACCCAAGGCATATGGCATCCTGCAGCAGTCACTGATCTCCACGCTGTGAAGCATGATACCCTTTTCCACAAGGAGGTAGGTCTCCCAGTAGTGCCAGATTTTTGGCATTTGTCATCCTACCTCCCTAAGTCTGGTAGATACTGCACTACCATGCAGAATATCTGAAGATTTGAAAGGAGAGAATAAGTGGAGTTGTTTTTTGGTTTTGTTTTGTTTTTTTTTACAAAATTATGAAAAAGGGAGCAAAAGAAATCTCACTTGTTAATATGAGAAAAACATGAATAATCTGTATTAAAGGTGACTAAATATTCATATTCAAAATCAGAACAATATCTGTCTGTTTCCATGATTTGGGCTCAAACATTCTTCCTGTGATTGCCAGAGCACTGAACAAATTCCTAGATTCTGCATTAGCAGCATACTGGTGTTCCTTTGATGTGTCTTCTTATTCTCATTTGGGACAACACAGCTTTGCACAGCTTCTGCAGAATAATATATTTTATGGCAAAACTACTGAATAAGATCTTCTGTGAGCCTGTATCTCATACATGCAGTCTACAAATGGTAGGGGTGGAGAGGAAGCAGTAGAAAATACCTTGGCCTTTTCTTCCTAATCTGTATCCTTTTGACTGTCGTTTTTGGTGCTTGAAACTGTTCTGTGATCTAAACTGTAGTCTCAGTCGATCCAGAGATTATAAGTGAACTAACCTGAGGTGAAATATATAAGAACAGAATTCTAAAGATAAGAATAGCCACAGTAAAAAGAACAAGGGACTAGAAGCTGAAACAGTACTTGGATTGGAAAAATTTTTAAACGTTACCTTTACCTCAGGGAACCTCTTGAGGATAATATTAAAATAAAGTTAAGCATAACTCAAACTTGGGTCTCAGTTTGCTGTAGCACCTTATTTTAATGAACTTACTTCTTTGTACAGTTCTTTCAGTGCTTACTAGCCTTGTCTGCCTTCATTTTCACTGTATTTTTTTTCTGTTCCTTTTATGAAAGCTAAATAAATTGCTTTCAATTACTTTACATAATGATTAATGACAGAGTCGTCTTTAACAATTTTTTGGTGTTTTTGTCTGTCTGTTGGGCTACATAGGAAAGTGTAACATTTGTTAATAGAGACAGTAATTGCAAGTACAAACAATTCCCCTTTTTTTTTATTTATGAGAAGGTTGTCTCGGGTCACATGTTTAGCTGCAGGTTTGTTTCCTAGAGAAATTTTGTTGTTGCTTTATTAGGCTAGCTTTAAACAGCAAAAAAAGATAGAGTTTAATTATGTTTCTTTGTGAGCCTAGACCAGACCTGATCGGGAGGACATATTCTTTATCACAATCATCCTAAATTTTCTTCTTTGGGCATGTTTTGTGCATTCTTAGAAAATGAACTGAGAATTAATGCTTCACTCCAAAAGCACAGGTAACATTTCAGAAGAACTTGTTCTGAAAGTAAATTTTTAATAGCGGAGTATTTCTTTGCAAAGCCCATTAGATGGTCTTTAGAAGGCAGGAAAAGCATGGCCTCATATTTTACCAATTTGTTCTTTTTTTGGTCTTGCAAGATTTTTTTTTTTCAGGACCTGGTCCATGTTAGCTATGAATACCATATAATTACATGGACTGTTTGCTCCCCTGGTAAATTTGATCTTTAGGGTTTGATCTGTAGCCTTTCCTTTCATGTCACTTACTTTGTTTAGTGAAGTTACTTTTTTTTTCTTACCAAAAAAAAAACCCAAAAAACCTCAGTTTTCCTTTTTCAACATCACTGTTTTACAAAGTCAGTAAATCAAGAGTCTTTTTGGTGTGGCATTTTGTCACACCTTTGAATATAAAGGAATCAGACTTCACTGTGTGAATTTGTTGAGCTGGCTTTATTTTATCCCCTGCTAAACTCATCAGGAGCAAAAAAATGAAATAAAGTAATATGAGTATCAAAGTGAAAATTTTCTAGGCTAAGAGTCTGAGACAAATCCTGGAATTATTATCTTTCCTCAATACTGCTGCTCATATCTTATCCATTGCTCTTGCTACTTTTACTGCCGTCAAGGAGAAAAATAGGAGAAAAATGATAGGGGATACACATCATTGTCCTTACTAAATCTGTGGAGACTACTTAGGAAAGGTAATGATGGCAGGCATTAACTTTGACAGGTATCACTTCCAAACAGTAGAATTTCCTTTCTAGGAAGTTTCTAGGACATTTCTAGCTCAATGCATTGTGTGAAGGGCCTAGACATGCTGCTTTGGACTGACTATGCCCATGTAGTTACTGTGCAAGTAAATAATTTCCCATTTGTGGTCATTCAAAGGGAAGATGTTGTATGAATGGTGCATGAACTGAATTAAACTGGCATTTGTAATAATTAGCTCAAATAAGATATTTTGCAGCATCATAAAGAAGTTGATGGAGACATCCTTTGTCATATGCAAACTACCCATCCACATGCACTATTTTTCTGCATTTGACTGGTTTTGAAACAAACCTCTGTTGATAAAAGAATCATAGAAACGGTGTGGTTGGAAAAGTCCTCAAGATAATCAAGTCTGACTGCTAACCCAGCTCTGTGAAGTCCACCACTAAACCACGTCATTATGCACCAGATCTACACAACTTCTAAATACCTCTAGAGATGGTCACTCCACCATTTCCCTGGATAGCCAGTTCCAGTGCTTGTCAACATTTTCTGGGAAGAAATGTTTCCTAACATCCAATCTAAACCTCCCCTGGCACAACTTAAGCCCATTTGCTTGTTACTTGGGAAAAGGGACAGACACACAACTTAATCACCTCCTCTCAGGTAGCTGTAGAAGGCAATAAGGTTTCCCTTCAGCCTCCCTTTTTTTCAGGCTAAACACCTCCACTTTCCTCAGCTACACCTCTTAAGACTTCTTCTCTATACCCTTCACCAGCCTCACTGTTCTTTGGATATGCTCCAACACCTCAGTGTCCTTCTTGTACTGAGGGGCCAAAAACTGAACCCAGTATTCGAGGTATGGCCTCACCAGTGTGGAGATCACTTCCCTAGTCATGTTGGCCACACTGTTTCTGATACAAGCTGGATTGTCGTTGGCCTTCTTGATCACCTGGGCACACTGCTGGCTCAAATTCAGCTGCTTCTTGACCAACACCCTCAGGTCCTTTTCTGCCAGACAGCTTTCCAGCCACTCTTAAGCACGTGTGTAGCACTGGACCAGGGCTGTTGTGACCCAAGTGCACGACTCTGTGCTGGGCCTTGTTGAACCTTGTAACACTGGCCTCAGCCCATCAATCCAGCCTGTCCAGATCTCTCTGTAGAGCCTCCCTACCTTTCAAGCAGATCAACACTCCCACCCAACTTAATGTCATCTGCAAACTTACTGAGGGTGCTCTCAATCTCCTTGTCCAGATCATTGATATAGATATTAAAGAGAACTGCTCCCAGTACTTTGCCCTGTGAAACACCGCTTGTGACCAGCCACCAACTGGATTTAACTCCGTTTGTCACCACTCTTTGAGCTCAACTGTCCAGCTAGTTTTTAACCCGGCAAGGAGTACACCTGTCCAAGCCCCAAGCAGACTGTTTCTCGAGAATACTGTGGCAAATGGTGTCAAAGGTTTTACTGAAGTCTAGGTAGACAACATCCACCACCTTTCCCTCATCCACTGTAGACATCCACCTTGTCATAGATAATGATAATGAATGAATGAAATAAAGCTTTCCACTTTAAAAATGGCCTGATTCAGGCAGACCAGTGAGGTCAGTGAAATGGCGAAGAGGATAGCAATATATTTAATATTAGAAAAGAAACACAGTGTATGTACTCTAGTGCATATTTATTGCTTATTAAGAAGTTGTATAGGCACTTATTCTTAGAGGTATTCATTCAGCTCTTCAGAGTTTGACTGGCTTAATCTAAATTTTACTGACAATGAGACTGAAGTCTCAAGAGTGAGTAAAGGATTTAAGTGCTTTCAAGTCTGTTTTAGGCATTTAAGTCCAAAATTGTTATTCAAAAGCCCTAAACTTACTGATGCCATGGTGTTGGGCAATTTTAAAGTATTCAGATGCCATTTTAATTACTTTAGTGCGCTCTTTTTAGCTCTACAGAAAGTAGTTCCAACATTGCTTAAGCCCTAGCAGAATCCAGTAACCAGATGATATGCCTCTTAATTTTTCTGTAGGCCTAGTTATTACACCTCTTAAACCTTTGTTTAAGGTTTAAGGCCTTTCTCCTCAGGAAATACAACCGTGTCCATTCTGTTTCAGGGAATGTTCTCTGACTATATATTTTGTGGTACAAACTATTGTGTAGACTATTTGCCTAGAAAATTGGAAAGCCAGTGATCATTTGGAAGAAAAATAGACCTAAGTGCTTTAGCTGCTAGGAGAGAGTTATTCCTTTCCCCTTTCCCTTATGCATTTTGTGTTATTTTTCTCATTATTATTAAATTCCCTTTAAGAAGTAATTGACAGGTTGTTTCTAATAAGAGTTACGGTATACCATACTTGAAGATTTTACCTGGCCCAAGGAGAATTTCTAGCTTCTTAACTGCTTCTTTTTCACCTGTTACAACCATGAAAAAGAAGTGGAAATTAGCCCAGTGCAGTGTCAACTAGGTTGTTTCTTTGTATCAATGCTTAGAATTAGAATGAAGATTCTTAGTCAGGAAATGGAAGTTCCAGTTGGCATGACTTTTCAGAGAACTGTTTTGAGAAATATTTTAGTTCTTGATTTTTTCACATTTCTTCCAAATAAAACAAGCACACTATCACTCTGCACTATGTTAAACAAGCTTTGTATTATCGCGCAGAAGAACTCTTACACAGGAATTCTAATCTGCTGGTAAACTTTGTTTTGGTTTGTTGGGTTGGTTTTTTTTATCAACATAAACCAAAACCTTATACTGATCTGTGTAGAACTCTAAAAAGTGTCTACTGTTAGTTTTTTTACATGAAGGATTATTTTTTTATTCTGTTAAATCATTTTTTGTCTTTGTGGCTCTCCTTGACTCTAACAGAAGCTATACTTGTGTAAGAGTGTGTATATAGTCTTATCTATTAGAGTAAATGAAACGAAAGAAAAGTGTTAAGTACTGTGTGATGGAATATTTTATATATATTTTATGTACTGTGAATGGTTCATTTTTTAACAAGAAATTTGAAGACCTTCCTGCTCTATTCCGTCTGCATTTCAAGAAACAAAACTGAGAGAACAAGGTGTTGGTCTGGAGGATGTGCATAAAGTCTTTATCTCAGTGTTTTAATAGTATATTTGTGTTTTCTTTTCCAATTGTATGTGCCAAAAAAGTAATTGAGTATACTTTAAAAAGCTATCAAGAACCAAAGTACTGTCACTATATTTAAATATTTTTCTACAGCTGAATTTTTTAATCCTTTCTCTCATATATTCAGCAGTCACAGTTACAATAGTCCCAGAATAGACCAACTTCTACTTTAAGTTCTTTATGATGCTACTGTGGCTGTAATAGCAGGATTAGTTCCAAGATTGACATATTTTATCAAAACTGTGGTCTGTGTATAAAGCTTTTATTATTTTTCTTCCTCTGGCTTCAACTTCCCGGTGACTTCAATGTGTAGCTTTGGTTAGCATGCATTATTGCCACTGTTAAAAAGACGAAGATATGGCTGGTTTGTGGTAGGGACTACACTTAAAAGAAGTGGTGGATCTTATCTGTTTAAATCAAAAAGAATGAAGGAGAAGTCTCTTGGTAACAAGTACCTGAATGTGTTGGGCAGCTGAGTAGCTAACAGTAGTGTAATATGCATTTACTTAGTGCTTAGCATTGACTAAATAAATTTCCACTCTAAATTAGATTCTAGTGTGCACTTCTGATAAATAAAGGGAGTTGCTGATATGTAAAAACTACAAGGTAAAAATCTTAGTTCTGAGAGTTCTACTACTGTAATAATTGGAGATTATTTTTCTTTGCTGTACTTTAAAGCAACTTTTTGTGTTGGATCTCAAGCTGTATTTAATTTTCTTTTTCACATTGTCTCTCTTTACTGGCTTTGTGGACCAACCAATGTCAAGGTGTAGATTTATGATTAGCACGGTTGTTGCTGTGTTAGCCTTCCTACCTGGTTCTACTGTCACCTCCAGTGATTGTGTCTTCTGTCTCACTGGCTTTTCTACTAACTGCTCTCACCTCACAGTTTTGCATAGAAAAGAAATAAATACACCTGTATTTCATCATCAGAAGTAATTTGGCGAGACATTTTAGTGTCATGGAAGGTGTAAGGCTGAATTCACTGTGCTAGCACTCTTTCTCTGCTGTAGATAAGTAAATGTCACTCAAAACAAATGAAGAGTAATTTATTGTGATCTGCATTAAGATGGTTGGCATATTTACTATCTGGGTCCAAAACAGCATAATCTAAAGAGAGTCAGGACTAGAGGAACAGCTAAAAGAAGTCTAGAGTAGGTAACAGAATCACTACTGAAGAAAAAAACATGATAGACTGAGGGGAAGACAGCTGCAGAAATCTTTTTACTGTGGTCAGAACTGGACTCAAATACTATGCAATACTAACCTGAATAGTATAGAAATACTGCTGTAAGGAGATGCATAAACCACCTATCGGTGACCTGCCAGGAATGAGTTTAGAAGAATGACTTGCGTATTGTCATCAAACGTCTTTGTCCTTTTCTCACATAAAGTAACTAAATACAAACTCGAAAATGAGTCTTGGATATGTAAGGTTTATTCATAGTGCAGAATGTTGCTTAGTGAGCTGTAAATAGGCTCAGGTAAAGAGCACACTGGTATATAAAGTAAGGTGAAAAACACAGGGAGTCTACCATGGTTTCCTGAATTACTAGTGGAAAAGTAATTAATTTACTTACATAGGAAAATTTGACTATAGTGTGCTGAATAATAAATAGTCAGCTGGATGAACAGCCAGAATGAATATTTTTCATTATATGTTGTTATCCTCTCCCCTCCCCCCCTTCAAGCATTCTTCTTTGCATGTAAACATTTCCAATCTCTAATGGTGTTTAAATTAGATTTTATTTATACTGAAATGGGTACATTGGAGTATTGTGGAAATCC
>JANHGN010015280.1:44980-75529 GCA_024605025.1 Megaceryle maxima | reverse complement strand
CACAGCAATGCAAAAAACGAAAACACAACATGGGGCCACCACCCAAACGCCCCACCAAAGACATAAACCCTGGCCTCTTGGAAAAAAAAAAAAAAAAAAAAAAAAAAAGAGAGAGAGAGAAAGAAAAAGAAAACCAACACAAACAAAACCCCCAAATCCATTAATGAAAAATAAAGCACAAGGCAAGGGGTGATGAAAACAAATAAAACTAAAGCTGTAAAATTCCTGGTATGTAAGATGTGTTGAAACTTGCTGCTGACAGCAGCTTGAGCAGACATTCACATGCAGCCATTCATAAGATGCACAGTAATTACCTTCTCCGGGAGGCTGTATTATGATGATTTCTTTAAGCAGAGTACAATATCTCTAGCAACAGGATATAATTACAGCAAAGGATATGCCTCAACCTCCTTCCACCTCCCCAGCCAGCTGAGGGAGAGAGCTGGGAGCCGGGGGCTCTGTGGGGAGGGTGAAAGTAGTTTACCCTGCACTACTGCACTCATTACCTAGAGCCAAGCATGCTTTTGATGGGAGATTGCGGTGGCATTGCTCTCACAGGAACCCAACCTCTCTCCCCCTCGGCTTAGGATGGAAACACTCCCAATGCTGCGGGACTTTGACAGAGCTGGCAACGGCCACCAGGCCACCGGAGGAGTTCGGCACAGCCAGCCTGCTCTGGGCCAACACCTCGGTGGTAAATAAATAAATACCAAAAATAAACAGGCAAGAGAATGACTCAGAACTAGAACATGCTGGAAGTGCCGTGAGGTCGCAGGACTTCCCACCTCCAGAGTGGGACATTGCTGGCCCCAAATACCCCACTACAGAGCCCCTTTGGAGAACTAGCACACTCTAGAGAAAAACAGAAGGCTCCCAGATAAGGACTGGCACAATGCCAAGCATGGGCCTTGGTGTCTCCAGGGGATGGATGCCACCTCCTGGTAATTACCTGGCCCACCTGCAGCAGCCAAAATGCCAGAGTTGGTCCTTCCAGCTCAGCTTCCCTGGGTTGAGTCCTGCTCCATTCTCACAGCCCTCCTGCAGAAAATCTTCTTGTTGCAGCTGTTGGATTAATTCATGTAGGGTCCAGAAGCAGAGAAAGATGAAGGCAATGACAGAGCCCCAACAGCTGTGTGCTCAGCAAAGGGACCTGGTTTCTCACATTACCTCTGTTGATTCACAGTTCTCACTTCTCCATGTTTCTCTGGGATGGTGAAGTGGCCAGAACAGTGGTTAACAAAATTTGCTGCACTGGGAAGCAGCTCAGTGTGGTGAAATCCCATTTGCAAACAAGCAGGTAGGAGTCTGTGAGCACCACACCTTACTCCTGATTATTTCAGTCATCAGTCCTAGAGAGAAAATCAAAGGGTTAAAACCCCTGGCCTGGTGCCTCTCCACCCCAAACCAAAAATGTAGTGCTGACCATGGGCTCTGTTGTTTCTAGCCCACACACTGATTATCTGAAAATCAAAATAGGAGCTCAAACTTCATTTTCCAAAAGCATCCGGAGTAGCACTGCACAGGGGCTTGGGCTGCCCATGCCAGATATTGAGAGCAGGGAGTCTGGGAGTTTTTCAAAGCCCTTTTCCAAGATCCAGACAGGTTTACATCCCATTCCAGGGTAGAGGGTGTTTTTTGTAGATGAGAGACTGGAGAGCTTCTTTCTCTAATATAAAACAACTAAAATTAAAGAATAAACAACATTTTCCTCACTGGTCTGGAAACTGCATTGCAAGTGAGAGCCAGCTTGGTGCAAGCTTGCAAGCTGTGATATCAGCAGGAGAATTTCTCTTTCCATTTACAAAAGGAAATGAATTTTGCATCCACCGGATGGCAGTGTAGGGAGAGCAATCATATTAGTTGTAGTATTATTATTATTTTCCTTTTAAACCTCTGAAAAGTGATTGCAGACACAGCAATTCATTGCTTATTAAGATCTCCCTGCATTATAACCAGGGGAAAAAGATCTAGGTCTCATTAATAAACCATCTTCTAGGATCTCTGTAAGACAGACTGATTAGCCAGCATTGCTCAATAAATGATTTGGCTTGTCTAACAAAAATAAATGATTGATTTGAAGGGAGTGTGCTTCAAATAGTTCACTCTTTATAATAAAAACAAACACTTCAGATAGAAATACAAATAGTAAAAAGGCAGTATTTTTATTTTAGGAGAAGATAACTTCACGCACCAGGCTGGCGGGTGCTGGCAGTATACACAGAGCTCACTTCAGATTTCAGACTCTGCAGGACTGACTTATTTCCAGCCTGAAATGGTAACATTTTCTGCAGTTTCTGTTGTCAAAACATTTCAAAGAGCAGGAAAGGCTATTCTACTCTCAGACATTGCAGGACATTAGTTATCGACTCGAGAGACCAAATTTTTGTTTCCCGCGTAGCAGAAAGCTCTAAATAATGAAGCTGAATGTTAAAATCCTAATAAATAACACTACTGAAATCCGTCGTATGAATAAGACAATTGACCCAGAGTAATAAGCACTAAAAAATGAGCAGAACACAAAACTCGGGGAGCCAAGCCCCAGACTATCGTATTGCCACTAGAGGGCAATAGCAAACAAGCGACAAAAAACCCCCGAACAGCTCGAGGCGAGATGTTGATTACGAAGAACGGGTAAAAAAAAAAATTAAAAAAATTGCGAAGTTGTGTTTCCCGGGGCAGGAGCCGCGGCTCCCCGGTGAGCTCCTGTCCTGGGAGGTGCCGCGGCTCTCCCGGGAGCAGCGAGAGGCCCCCGGCGCAGCCGCAGCCCCAGCCCCGGCCGCCGACTCTCTCGACCCCCGGGGGCAGCATTCAGCAGCAGTCAGGTAGCGCCTGTTGTCGGCTCTGGGTTTTGGTTTGTCTGGGTTAGTCAGTGGAAAATGTTCACAGATGGTTTTGGTCTAGAAAACAGCCACAAGTAAAAGAAGTACTTCTAACGGCGTGTATTTAAGCATCATCAAATAGGTGGTGAGATGCTGCTCTGAAAAGATGACTGATCCAACATAACACATCATTCAGTTCAGATGTTGCAGAGAGCAAGAAAGGGAGATGGAAAGACTTCAGCAGCCTGATCTATTTGGCTTACTGAAGGGAACGTTTGGAGGTGATTTGATCTAAATCTATTAACATTTCTCAGTGGGGGACTATGAGAGATGCTAAAGGACTCCAAGAATCTAACAAACAAAACTGTAACTAGCTCCAGAAGCTCAAAGTAAAAGCTGGATAAAATCAAACTGGAAATAACACAAGCATTTAAAACTTCAAATTTGCAATAATGCCAGTAGTTAATCACCTGAACAAATCATGTAAGGGAGAGTTTTATTCTCCACCCTTGGAGCTCTTAAAACAAGATTTGCTGTCTTCCTAAAATATGTGCTGTAGCTTAACAATGAATTATTAGCCTTGATGCAGACATTACGGGTACAGGTCTCGTCCGAATGAGGCAGAAGGTGAGACTAGATTAGCAGCATGGTCTCTTCTTGTAATTACAGTCTAGAAATATCAAGGTTCTTGTCACAGAGAATTGTCTTTCAGCTGTAGGGGCTGATTCCCACCTTTGCACACTCACTTTACAGGTTGTGTCAATGCAGCAGTAACAGCAACTCCAAGGACTCTGCCACACAAAGAACAGAGGTGGCCTTTGGATAATGGGGCTGTTTTTGTTGCTCAGTCATTATCTGTCTCTTCAAAGAAAAAGAGCATGAGCCTAAAAAAACTGTTCTCTAACCAAACTGTACAGGGCCAATGGCCAGGTCATTCTGTACCCCAGCTGTGGTACTGGCTCCTGGGCTGTGGTACAGCGAGAATGGACTCAGGCAGGAACTGATATGTGAGAGTGATGGAGGTGTGGACCAATTTCAATGTTTTGAGCCTCCAGAGATGTTAGTCATGCAAAGGTCACGTAGCACAGAAAGTAATGGCTGCAGTGCCTACCCTTTTCTTTCCCCATTCTAGACCATGGGGAGACCTCTGGTGAAGGAAAGGAAATTTATAGTGGATACAGCTCCTTGGGAGTTGCGTATTGCACAGACAGACACAGAACTGTGACTCAACCACCCAAAAGCATCGTACCATTGAAACTCCCCCAGCATCAGCCCAGCCCTTGTGTGCTGCAGGACAGACAAACACCAACATAAACAAAAGCTCAGCCTTTCTCACCAGAGACACAAATCAGGGCTACTCCAGCTGTAAACTGTTTGCAACCTAACCAAATGTCAGTACTTTACAAGACTGGACAGTTATAAAACAGAAGAATGTGATGACAACACATTGGCCTTTGCAAAAACTTGGGGGTATTTCTGTGCAGAAGCAGCATGGGCTGGTGCAGGAGTAAAGCAGGTAGAGAGGAGGTGGAGAGCAGAAGCATGAAGTACTCTGTGCTCATGCTCCTCAGTGGAGGAAGGACTTGCAGACACTTCTGAGTGTTATGTCAAGGCCATCAGTGAGCCAAGGGAGCTCACTGGGAAACAGTGTGGACACAACAGACATGGCACACTGCACCAGGCAGGGGATGTTGGCCACCTGTGCTGAAATGGGAGTGCTGGCCAAGCTGACTACACCCGCCAGGCCCCCAAAGGTCTGCCTGCCTGCCATAGAGTGAGGGGAAGAAGCTCAGTGTGCTGGGCTGATAGCTCTGTTTTCTGAATTGGAAAAGACATCCCACTAAATTAAAGCAAGACAATTTGCTGTGAAAAGAAGGGGTGATAAGAATGTGTTTGGACATTGTACTGTTTCCCAGGACAAGATATGCCCTGGTTCAATCTCCTCAAGCATTCACTCCAATGACTCATCTGCAGCAAGTTTTCCCCCTCTCCTCTCACTAACCTCGGTCCCGTGTAAGAACCCAAAGTTGTCACTCTTGCTTTCTTTGGGCTTGAACTTTCACATTATCCTCTCACACATGATCTCTCTAATACCTGCAGCATACCTCTGACAAAGAAACCACATCTGAGGGGGACTCCTGTTTAGCCAAAGTAATCAGCAATTAAAACTCAGCTCTTAGGATCAGCCTGCAATGCCCTCCCTCTTCTAGCCTGTAACTAGAGCAGTTCTGCAATTCAACAAGTTGCACTATTTTTTTGGGCAGGTCATCTCCAGAGCAGAAGACCTGGAGTGACAGTGCAGTCCTCCTTTCCAGGGCCAATGGCATATGGGGTGCACCTTTATCTACACTCACACACACACACAGAGCAAACACCGTGACTTTAAATCCTGGACCCAAGACCATGCTCCTACACTCTCCTACTCAATTTGCAGAACAGGAGAGAGGAGGTTATGGGGCAGCATGTCTGATACAGGCAGCTGTCAGACTGATACAGTGCTGGTGGATGTAGGAAAGTGAAAGCATCTAGGTGGGAGTGCACAGCCAAATTAGGGGTCGAAGGGTTAAGAGAAGAGAGCCCATTATTCATCACTACCACTGTGTTCCAGGCATAAGAAACATTTGGAGCTAATTAGAGGGAGAGCAGAACAATGCACTAGAGAAAGCAACAATGCCCTGGTTCAACCCAGCAGATGAGCTCCGTGCTCAGAACAAATTGGTCTAAAATGAGTATTGCTCCATCTCAAAACCAGAAAGGTGTGACCTACTTCCCTGACCCTTGCATCAGCTGGCAGAGAGAGAATTGACAGAATTATTCTTCACTCCTGTCCTGTGGAGAATGAGCATATTCAGTTCCATTTCAGAAATAAAACCCAGCAGATTTTCCAGCTGATTTGGGGTAACTAATAACAGAGAATTGCACTCATTAACTAAGCTGGTTTGTACTGTAAAGAGTTCCAAGGCAACAACTAAATGAACTTGATATAAACAGCCTTGATAGTGTCTATGTGACTTAAGAGTCTTAACTAATAGCCTTAGCATTTTTAAAAATAAAGTGTACTCAGTTTTTAAGCTATTTCAATGGAATTTGGTGAGAGTTTTGCTCCTGAATAATGACAATTTTCAAAACTGAGACTACAGCACCTGAACACTATGTTCTATGCAAGATCCGGGAAGCACTTGAGACCCTCTCAGATGAACACTCCCAGAGAATCGTAAATAATTAGCTGTAGTTCTGGAAGTTATTTTCCAAAGCCACTTAGAAGTTGCAGTGTCAAACTAGCTTGATTTAATTGTGAGACGATTATCTGGGTGTCTTTTTTTTCATGAAGCCATGCTCAGACACTCAGCTTGCCATTATGACAGTGCAGAGCTGCCACCTATCCTTAAAGTTAACATCCCTCTCCCATGAAAGAGCAAGAAATAAAAACAAAAGGAAAAAGTGACAGGGATAAATTTCCAAAGCAAGAGTGCAGAAAACTAGTTCTTATGTTCACGGAACTTAACAGATCTGGCTTCCTGTCTTCTGCCAGAAACTCCCTGGATCTCAGAGCCTATCTGGCACAATGACATAGATCCCAGGGAGCAGACATTTGAGAAGATGCCTGTATTGAGGATACTGTATACCCAAAAGAGGTGGAAGAAGCCTGTTGACAGTCTATCTTCTTGTTGTCAGATGATCGATTCCATTTTTGCAGGAATCTGTGTATATTCCCTATGCTGTTCACAGCAACTAGAAAATAGCAGGTTTTGAGCGTAGATTACTCTGTGCCCACACCAGTTTAGAACTGGCTTTGAAAAAGTTGCTGCTTAATCCTTGCTTTGCCTGGTCTGTTCTAATCATAAATTCTTTGGAGAAGGGACTAGCTAAGGCTCAGGGCATATGCAAACATCACCCAGCACTAGGAAATGCCTTTTGTGGCAAGACTATATAAAAAGCAGACCTGGCACCTTCAACCTGGGATTTAGCAACAAGAAGGTATTTCAATGACATCTGGGAAGAAAGCCTTCCAGACACATAGTAATGGCTGTCTGCTGGGTTGGAAGATCTTAATATTGTTTTAGCAAGACCAGTCTCTACAAGTGAGAAAACCATTTATTCAATCTCCTCCACTCTTTTCTGCCTTCACCTGCTCCACTAAGATCAGTTCATGCTTCTTGAGTGAAGTGTGACTTCCTGCATAAACAGAAAGTTATTTTTGGTTATGGACTTGGCCTGAGTAGAAATCAACTGCAAAATGGATTGGTCCTGAGTTCAGATCTAACCTTGTAGAACAGTGAGAAGCATTCACTGCCACAACAGCATCATAGAAATGGATGCCTTGTAGTAATTCTAACCTGAATTATTTCTTCCTTTCAGAAAGTCTTTTCAGGAACGTTGAATAACAATAGTATGAGAGGGAGAGAAGTATATCAATAGCAGTTCTCTATCAGTGATGCTGGCTCCTCCAGCAGCTTTCCATTCTCTTACTGGTATAAATGACCATTTTCCTTACAGACACATTAACTGAAGATCAGGGGGAGTTTCTTTTCTGTTCCTCTTTAGAATGGCAAAGAGAAACATAACAAGTATTTCAGAAAGTATCAAGAGGGGAAGCAGTATTTAAGACTTGGGAAAAAGGCCATCTCTCAATGAATGGCATTTTGTGGATGACGTCTCGGGCTGATATACACCTGTTTAACACAAAATAGCTTTCCAAAGTACCTAAACCTTATCCTGACAGTATCTACTTCTGTACTTTTCAGATAGGTTTAGGAGACCTTAGAATTGTCAGGAATGGCAATAGTTGTTATTCTTGTCTCTGCTAAATCTGGGGTGCCACCTGCAAAGATTCTTTAGTACAGAACATTTATACTCCCAGACAAGAGTGATGTGCCACCTATTTGCCAACTGCTAGGATTTCTTAACTAGAAATAGACGCTGCAGAGAAGTACAAAGTTCCAGCAAAAAGAAGAGCTCTGGCATCAACCTTTAGCGTTTCCTTTGAAGAAATTGCTAGGAGAGACCTTTAAAGTGAAATCAGTAATGATTTGAGTTCCCATGGCCCCCTGCCTGCTCAGAGCAAATCACAGATCCACTGATGTTGACATGTCAGCTATTCTTATTATCTTGTATAAACAGAGGAAATAGTAATAACTTCAAAAATGCATCCAGAGCTTGTAATCAGTAGGTCTCCAAGTACTTTTCAAAAAGGACAGTACAATTATTTCAGTTTTATGGGTGATTATCTGCATTTTAACAGTAGTATAACTAAGGCACAGGAAAAGGAATTAACTTGTTCAGCTGACCAATGAAACAGCAAGGAACAGAGCCAGATATCCTGAATCCCCATCAAATTCCCTCCAGATAACATTCTTGTTAATATAATCAATTAGAAACATTACATATCACCCATCTTCAAAGAATTTCACAAACCATGAACAGCCATCATCAGTGTTAAACAAAACTCTGCATGTCAGTATCCCATTGCACCACCTGCTTTGATCATCTTTGTTCTATGCCTATAATTCATGTAATTAATAGTTCCCATTCTAAGAGGAGTGAGGAAATTGACTTATCTAGCAATCACTTCAGAAAGAGTATTATCTGAAACAGGTCTGCATTCTAAATAGACAGCTACTTCTTGATGAGCTAAGCCACATACCAGCTTCATGTGAAGTGACCCTAGAACTAGGACCAGCACAATCCAACTGCTTGAGCGTTTATCTTGTGTCCACACACATATACCACTGTGCTGCACCTCTCCCAGCCCTTCCATATCTTTTTTCCAACTACCCCTCATCCACACCATCACCACAGCCAGACACCACTTGTACCTTCATGAACTCTCAGTCAAAATCCAGAAGCTTGAGAAATTTTCTCTCTAGTCTTGATGACATGGACCTTCTATGGCTTGGTCAAACACTCCTGCCTAAAATAAGGAAATATTGCAAAAGAACAGCAAAATAAACCTGACAATGAAAGACCACTGCTAAAATATAACAACTTCTGCTTCATTTCCAGATCATCAGATCAATATTAAAAGTGTAGGTGGTGCCTTCATAGAAAGCCATTAACATTAGTTTGCTTTACATCCTGTACTCCATAGTAGCCAAGTGAAAATTATTCAGCTAGCCCATCACCTACCCTCTATCTGGCTAAAAAAAATATTAAAAAAAAAAAAAAAAGTGTCCCAATACATCTCATGTAGGTGGCAAAAAGGCAGCCATGACATACTCACTGACAGTCTGTCATGGGATTCATCCCAAGGGAAGACCTACCAGCTCTAACCAAGCAACATCTCAGTAACCAAAACACTGAAACTACCAAACTGTTGTCAGAGATCTTGATGGTACAATAGAATATAAAGTGGAAGCACAGGGAGCCTTTTGGGTTACTACAATCATCTGTTGGTTTATAGAAGTTTAACATGTTTAAGTGAATTCCTCATTGCATACATGTTATTTCAGCAGCTTTCCTGAAACCACATCAAATTTTATTTAAATGTTAAATAAAGAAGGAAAAAAATAAATATAAATCTAGCTGATTCTATATGAAGCATTAGTATCAACAACTGACACAAAAGACAGAGCTGGAAAGGGGAAAAAGTGTGGAGCTACAGTTAGTCTCTCCAGAGACATGAGGTGTAAGAGTTGTATGAAAGACCCAGACCTCACATGCTCCTCTGCCTAGAAAGCCCACAAGCTTCAACATAAGTGGCTTTTCATGTCAGTAGCAAAATGCAGAACCAGAATCATTTTAGATGGTTTCAGCCTCCTTAACATTCCTCCTGCACAGCTCTGATTTGACTGTATTGATCATTTTTGCTCAGAGGAGATAAAGCTGCTTTCCATAGAGAAATGCAGAGCAAAAGGATTAGACAGGAAGGACCATAATTAACAAGGCCAGATATTTTTTTTCTACTGGCAAGTAGTATTCAGTTCTGCAAGCTACTGTCTAAACCTTTAGCTCCCAAAGCAACTCTGATCTGCTCCCAGAATTGGATTCATAGCCAGTAAATAATGACTCTCTCACATAATCATTACACTTGGGGTTTTAATCATCTGAATATTAACCTCTAAAATGAAGGCTGAGTTACAAGTCTGCTTATATGTTTGATTTCATACATTCACACTATTTTACTCATACAGGTAGAATAACATGTGGCTGAAATCTCCAGATTAGTTTTTGGGAGTACATAGCAAGCCTGAATAGGCAAGATCCAAACCTAAGCCCAGAGAACTCGCCTATTAAGAGTGTGACTGCTCACTGCAAACTAAGTCACAGCAATAGAGCATTAATTAGACAGTAATGATCCCATGGGTTTAACTCCATTCCTCTATACATCACATGTTCTTAACTGTCAAATTCAGGAATAATTATTTCTGCCCCTCTTCCCCCCCACTTTGTCTTTTGGGTACAATAGCTCATGGACAGCCACTGATGGCAGCTTATAAATATCTCTGCTGATGAGTACGGCTCTCCTGAGGTGGTGTTTTGGAACAACAGTCTCCAAGACAGAACTAAATACCACATCCACAACATGTCACAGATTAGTGGATTTCAATGCTACCTTTTTCCTTCTAGAACACCTCTCTGCCCATCCCTTAGATTAGTACAGAAACTAAGGACACAGTCTTGCAAGGTGCCAAGCGACTTCTGTGGCAGTGAAGGTAGAAAGAGTTTAAAGTGCTTAGAATAGAGCTCTTACAATAAATGATTGACACCATAAACAGCAGTGACTGACCTAGCATACCATAATACCTTCCTTGTACATTCCTGTATTACATTTACCACCAAAGAAGGTGTTGCAGTTGATCACAGCAAGGTAATTTCAGTCTCCTCTACTGTGCTCTGCTTCCTAAGCATTATGGAATAAGCCACCACCAGTATAACAAACTAGACAGCAACATACGTTAGGAATTTGCTGCAACTCCAGCCCTCAGTGACTAGCACAGCTTCAAGTGTAAACAAACAAAAGCTGCAATTTGCGCCAACTGTTTACTCTGATTTTAAGTCAGGGTTAGCTTTGCCAATACAAATTATGCCTCCTCCCTTTGTCTTCAAGAAAGCTGGCTGTAGACTAGAGGAACTGAGACAATTTTTTTGTATTAAATGAGCTGTCTGATTAGATAAATCCCTTTTCACCAGCTTTTACTTCACCATCAATGACCAGGGATTTTACAGCATTTATTATATCCTTTGTCCTCCACCATTACTCAAATATAGATTTAGCCTGTATCCTCACTAGAGGTTAGGGAGACAGGGATTCATCTCCTGGTGCAAATCACAGCATGAATGCCAGTGAATGAGATCAAAGTACTTGAGCACTTCATCGCCCTATTAATGTAAGTCATGAAACTCCAATTCAAATTTGGGGTCATTAAAGCAGAGTGCTTATGATTTTCTTGGCCTTATAAAAACTGAGTATTCTAGATGAGACTCCAGCTCCCAGACAATTTTAGCATGGAAGAACTAGTGAACAGTCAAAATAAACTGTTACTGGCTTTTCTTATCCTGGTAATAAAGAACTTCCTCATGGGATGCTGCTTTGCACAAGAGCTTGCACAGGGAGTGTGTTTGGAAGTCACAGGTGAGGACATGGGACTCCCAATCAAGGGAGAACCTGAAGCATTCGTTCCTCTTTCCATCCTCATCATGTTTCTCTTCCAGTTGCCCCATCTGGACATCTTCTTGTTTTTACCATCTGACATTTCAACAGCCTGAAAACAAGCAAAACAACCCCTTTAAACAACCAAAATGTTTGATCACATCTTTTATATAAATGAAATGCTGGTGTATGCCAGGCATCTGAACTTGGTAAAAATAAATGACTGCTTCAAACCCACTATTGTTCTCAAGGTCTCTGACCTTCAAAACATCATTCTAGTCTATTTGTAAACAACACAGACATGACAGAGCATGTGAATACCACTTCACCCTTTGGTAGCAGCATCTATCCCAAGACCTCAAAGTGTTCTGCAAATATTAGCTAAGACTCTCATGCATTTAAAGAACTCTTACTCTTCTGCAAATATTAGCTGAATCTCACCCCACACCATTCAGCTCATAGGAGGCTGGTGCTGTTCTCCAAGTTCAGAAAGGTTGAATGCTCCAGATAAGGTTATTCAGGAGTTCTACAAAAGACTCAGGCAACAGAAATAGGAGTTTCTAACACATTTATGCACACCTGAACCTCTGAAAGCCTGTCCAGAGTACCATCCAAACCTGCATGCCACTCTGGGCAACTCTAATAATGCCAGAACCAAACTTAAACCAACTGGAATATAATTTATACAAGAGAAAGCAACCAAGAAAACCAAAACACTAGTTTAACCACTCACCTAGTTTAAGTCTCACAGCCATTTATCCTTTTGCGCACAACCAGGTAAACCAAGGAGTAAAAAGCCTCAACTTGCATTTAGCAAGGAACAAAAAACGGCATGTGGCACACAAAGAGAGTGGTGATGAACGTTAATTGACCTCACCCAGGTCTGAGGCAAATAGCAGTTTAATACAGCCACAGTGGTACAGCTGCATCAGCTGATAGCTACTGATGTACAAACACAAAGACAAGGCTATGCTAACTTCTACATGGTAAACAGCCTAAGATTCCTAGGAGGGCTCACTGGAGGCAATTCATTTCCAAGGCACAGAAAATGTGTTTGGCTTTTGCTCATGTCTCTCTTTTGCATCCTTTGTAAAACTGGTCATGGACATCTATTTAATGGAAGTTTTCAACACATCTTGTCAAAGGGCATCACTCCAAGCTCTGGCCAAAACTGCAGTTTACACTGATGCTGGTTCCCTCGGGGCTATGCTTCCACCAGGGGGTAGGAACACCTTCCTTCCATGTTGTTTTGGGTCACCCAGACTGCCCAGGTGCCCCATCTACTTCAGGATTATCACAAGAAATAAGTCTCACAAAACAGAAAGCTCAGAGCCTGCACACTACAGAGTTGAAATACAAAGAAAAGTTTCCAAATATGCTTTTTTTTTGTCTGTAAATGACAGTTCATTTCCATTAGGAACCAGTTCGCAATATTATCTTCCTAAAGGAGTGATACTACTTCATATTAACATTAAAATGTACCCAGTCTACGATGATAAATACAATGGCCAGTCTATAATTATACATATAGTGTTAGAGTTCCCTCCTGCACAGCCACCCCCCAAATTCTCTTCTATATTTTATTGCAGTCTTCCATTTGCAATGAATCTAAACTGAAAGAGCTGGGTGATGCTGACACAGAAGAAAGCAAAGATGATAGCAGTCAGTATGAGGTTAAAGTTCTCCAGGTGGTTACTTTATTGTTGGATAGAAGGGGCTAGTCCACATGGGTGTTGGCTTTTGGCCTTTTTACAATGTTTTGTTGACTCTTGGGGTTCACTGTGATCATTATACAACACTGATGAGCGTTCCCAGAACCTTCCAAGCATCACAGGAGCAAAAAAGAGAAGGTCAATGAACAACTTCATGACAGTCTACAGGTACTATCTGGTTCTCTCAATAGTGAAAACTATTTGCTACTACAACGTGCTTAAAGCAATGGGTAAAATGCAGAGCAAAGAAGTGAGAGCCAGAGCCTGAGCCAGTCACCCAAATTCAGAAGGAAAATGAAACATGCATCATTAGCTTGGGTTTGGGTGGGAAGGTTCAACAGAAGTGAAGTGATGGATTGTTTCCTTGAATATCTCCAGCTCAAGACTGAGTGCCTTTCTGGAGGTAGAACAGAGGTCCCAGCTTTTGGTGAAAGGGTAACCATGCAGATTTTGGTGACATGACTTAAAGAGCTGATCAAACCAGAACAGCTAGTCTCAGTCTTTGATACAGTGCTTCAAAGTGGGGAAGAAAACCAAAAGAGGTCTGAAACCCACTTTCTTTATTCTGTGGCTCAACTTGCTAGAAGGAAGAAAGAGTTCCTCAGTAAACAGAAGTGATCTTTCAGTCAGCAGAACTGACACAAAGGACAAAACAGATGAGAAACTTCTTCTCTTTGTAAGAAGCTTGCAGGACTGTCCTCAGAGTGGTGGCCAGACTCCCTCTTCCAAGAGGGCTGCCTGGAGGTCATGGTCCCAGACTGGTAGTGTGCTCACTTTTGAGGTACTCTGGGCCCTTGCCTCTTGGCTATTACATGCCCTGCTCCCATACCCTCACCACCTCTCTCTTGAACCCAGATGTGCAGTTAAAACACTCTGCACCCCTGAACATGATTATCAAGCTTCACTCTCTCCAAAGGTTTGAAATGTTTCTGAGGCAATACAAGTCTCATAATCCTGGAGCATTCCCTTTTCTCCAAAAGTAGGTTAGGAAAATGAATCTGCCTCCTCTCTTAATAGGTGCCTCCAACTAATAATTCCCTGGATAAAGAGCTCCTCTTAGCCAATATGATGGAAAGTCTCCAACTCCTCATGCTGCCCTACAGCAGATGGTGTAGAGAAGTGCTTAGCTGGAATTACCCAGGCATGAGGCACAGGAAGAAAAACAACGTGGTTGCTGCTTCACTCCCCCCTCACTGTACAGAACCCCAAAGGTTGCTTGTGCGACTCCCTGAGCTGAACTGGCTCGGTGAGCTCCTGACTGGCCAAGCAAGTCCCCCCACCCTCACCATACACAGGGATTACAATCAGTACTGCCAAGAGGCCCCAGTACCATGGGCAGGTTCCCATTCTACAGGATACTGTATAATGTAAGCTAAGACACTCCCTACCCTGAAAGACCTTATGTTTAAGCAGAAAAGAAAACCAAAAGATAACAAAATAAAGGGGTGGCCTTAAGAGTTAATCCAAGAAGCTGGGCTTTTGTTGCAGAACAATGCAAGTTTACCATTGATGCTGCTGTTGCCATTTCTAATAGACCAGCAGAGTCACAACACACCTGGTGTGTCTGGTGCTTCCTACAGGCTTTGGGCGCATCCGGGGAGTGCTTGGACCTGGGCAACCTTGTGTTTGATGTTGGATGTCAGGATGAACAGAGGATGAATCTGTCTTCAAAGTGGTGTCTTCATACCTATCAACTTATGCCACACCACAGACTTCTTTTGAAGCAAGAGCAGCTGAACAGTGTTCTCTCTCATTTTTGCTTTCCTGCTGCCCCATCCATCTGTCCACGAGGAGGTCACATCCCCTCTAACAACTTCTTTGCTTTGCAGCCTACTCCCGCTCATTTCAAAGGAGTTGCCAGTGTTGCATTCTTTTCATAGAACCCTAGGGAACTTCTAACCTCAAAATTAAGCAAAACAAAGTCCTCTGAATGTTTTCCAATTAACCTGAGATTGACACTAAAGTTTTTCTCTCACCGTTCCCACTATTTGAAGAATTGGATTTCTCCTATATGCCCCAGTTGCCTGGCCTTTTGCAGCATCAAAGATTTAAGTAATTCCTTTCCCAAAGATCACTCTGGTTTTAAAACATAGAGACCCTTTTCTGCTAAGTTCACTTCTACATTTCTTTTCTAGGTTGTGCCATTTAGCGGCGGAGATCAGAGAAGCCTTGAAGCAGCACAAATCCAGGGAAGATATCAAAGAAGAGACAGCGTGGCAGGTTTCTCATATACTAGCAAGAAGGGCGAGTTAACACTGCTGAAAGCCTTCAGGGTTGTATTCTGCTCCCAGTCTCACAGCATAAATATCCAGAGAAATACCGTGCTGTCAGGACAGAGGGTTAGCTCTGAACATCCAGAGCCAGCGGAGAGCATAATTGCAATGCCATAAAAAATGTCAACATTTGTAATTCATGCAAGAGGCTGGAGGTAGCCGGCACTGTCCCAGCCTGGTGCTTGCAGATGCAAGCTGGCCTTTGAGAGCCTGCAGGCACCATGGCCTGTTAGCCAAACTTCATTTGATCTGATGGTGATGCTGGAACACAGGAGCCCGCTCCCTTGGCTAAAAGGCAGTTCTGCCAGCAAAGGCACAGGCAGCTTCTGTGCAACCCGAAACAAGGGAGGAGAAGACTCCCAACACATAGTAAAATAGGAGCACTCCCTGCAGATATACAGACCACACAGCACTAGGGAGCAGACAGCACATTAGAGACAACGTTCTTATACCATTTATTGCCCACTGTTGCTTAGGTAAGGCACATATAAAAGCGATTGGGCAGATTTCCAGTGTCCCAACTGCCGAGGTAGGGAGTTTCTGAGCACTTTCTGCCCATTAGCTTGCAAATATCCCTCCGAAGAAGGGAAAAATATTGTCACTCGCACTTTATAGACAGAAAAAGCAAGGCATAGGGAGCCAAGTATCCCAGTTCTCCCTCATTTCTAAACTGTAAACAACAATAATCCTTCCCCCAGTATAGCGGGGCCAAAAGACTTTCAGAAAAGGGGAAGCTGGAACCACATAGCCAAGAGTTGCTGGAGGTAACAGCTTGAAGCCTATGCAGTGCCTGACATAGTTTTACCCTGAAATCTTTTCCTGCAGCACATCTCTGGGGTCCTTGCTTGTACTCAGGAAAGCATGCTGTGTTCTGTATGCTCAAGGAGTTCACCTTCAATAAATAATCCGAACAAAGGGAGTCGGTGCTGGCACAGTTGCACGGGTTGCTGCAGGGAGAGTTTGCATCAATGTCAATCTCACCTTTGCTGGTGGCTGCTGCCACTTGCTGGGAAGGAATCCAGCCCCCAAAGGGGAACACTTAGGAATATCAAGAGCCAAGAGCAATTTCAGCCCCATTAGTTAATATCAAATATAAAGGACACTTTCCAGCACATAGCAAGCAGTCATTGCCTCCTTGAAAGACAGTTAAGAAAGATCTGGTTTTTAGGATCATTAAATGACAAACCCAAAATATATAGAAAGAATTTTTTTTCAGGATAATGTTTCTCAGTAAGCATCAGCAGCACTCAGATTACTGCCTGGAAAAGTCCTGGGTCAAAGGCATATTGTTGACCCAATCTAGTGAGCAAGCAGTGAGTCCCATGGGCAATATGGTTCATGTTGGGCAAAATGGCCAACAGCATCCTTTCTGGTTTTAATAAAATGAAGTGGCATTCACTCTCCCTAACCTGGAAAAACAGAGAAAACAATGGGTAACAGATCATTCTGAAGGATGAGCGGGATCCAGGATTAAACAATAGACATAGCAAAGTGCTGCTGAAATTCCCAAAAGTAGTGAAGCAGACCTGCACTATGAAGCAGGACTATGCAGGTTTCAAACCCAGATCCCTCAGGGCACTTGGGGGTCTCTTGCAGCCCAGAGCAGACTTGTTAGTGGTGAGTCATGTACCATCATCCTGAAGATGGTCCAGAGAATGCTGTCTAGTCTACAGTTGTTCTACAATAAGCTTCAGCAGCAACGGTAGCCCTTCCTAACACTGAATTTAAGAAGATAAAGAAAAAGATGCATTCACCTCATGGCCCTTCAGAGATGATTACAGCCCTATGGAGAGGTGCTAAAAGAAGCATGAAACTTAGTAAGGGACCATCAAGAACAGTAGTCAACTTATCTAGGAATGCAAGCTTTCAGTCTGACTAGCCCAGAGCTGATGGCAAAGATCAGGCCCATCCTATGACTCCCCAGACCCTCCAGGGCCAGCCACTGTGATGCACCCCTAGAACCAGTCCTGAGACAGGACACAGCCTGCCTTTGTTTGGGTCAGGCCAGAAGAGAAAAGCTGGTGGAGGGTACATGTGAGGATGGCAGATGTTCACAGAGCAGGGACAAGAGACCCAGAAGATTCTTGCTTGACTTTGGTTCTCCCATAGATGCTCTGCACAGCCTTTTACTAAACACCTGTCTTTTCTTCATTTTCCATCCTCTCCTCTACAAAGTCCTTTTTTTCTCTACCTGGAAAAACTCAGGAATAAAAACTTTCCTCTCCTCCATGAGTCAAATACACCAGGGATAGAAAAAGCATGTAACAAAAGTTATGCTTAGGAGAGGTAAAAGAAACTCTTCTTTAAGGTCACTACCACCACCATGGTCCTTCTACAGTTTCTAAGCATGAGAATTCCTAGCAAAACCTGGATCAGAAACCAACTTCACTGCTAAATAAGTGCTAGTAGAACTAAGTAAACAGCCTTGCACTCCGTCATACTCCCTGAAAGACTGAGCATGCCAGCAAAGACAGCACAGACTCTCAGAGCAGTAAATAAGCAAGTAGGCAGAGCAAACAAACATTTGAAACTCCATATGGCAGAAAACCTCTCTTTGGAAGGAGGGGGTGAAAACAATTTTGTCAGAAAGAAGGAAGTTTTTCTCCCCTTCCCTTCTCCCCACTTCCCCAGCCCTTCCTTCTCTTGTTTACTTTGTTTCCCTGTTTCTAACCAAGTAAGAGAAAATCTAGTATTTCTGGAACTGGGCTCTTGCTGTTTAACTCCAGCTGTGCCCACAGTCCGCTTACTGGCTTGGTAAAATTTGCCCAGTCTGACAAAGTGGTTTCTCAAGCTTGAAATAAAACTATAGTGATTTTTATGCTACTAAAATGACTGGCCCTTGACAGGACTAGCAATTATCTGTGAAATCCAAAGAGAAAACTTGTTGCATAGCTCAGTACCATGTCTGGGGATGCAGGGGCTTTCTGTGCTTTTTTGTTCTATCTCTTCATCCTCCTTTGAAATATGGCATCACAGGGTGCTGAACAGAGAAAAAAAATATCCCAGAGAAAAACAGCTCAAAGGATTTTTACCTGTCACAGGCATGGGTTGGAAGAACCTCGCTATTAGTCGCAGACAAAGAAAGAAGCAGCATGGAAATTCACAGCTCTTGCCAGGAACACCAACCATGAGGCTCCTTGGGGAAGGGGGGCTCCTGCTGCGGTCCACACCATAAGGTAGCTGTACCAGTTTCTTTATGGGCAATACCTGCATGCATAGACCCAGAGATGAAGAAGGTGGCAGTTGTTTTTCTTACATTTGATCTAGGAGTGGCTGCTTTAGGATCTAATGCTCAGCTCTTACCAGAGAGGGTCTAGGGCCTGCAACAGTGTTATCTGGTATCAAAAAGTCCCCTTGGGCAGGGACTGTGAGAACAGATGCTGACCTCAGCCTGGTAGCACAAAAACAAACCTCAGCACAAAAGGGCAGGACGCCATGAAATAAGAGTCCTTGGGAAAGGAAACAGGGAGAAACCAAAGCTGAAATCTCAATGCTTCTAGGAGACGTAAAGAGGCATAACTGAACAGGGTGAGCCATAGCCAGCACAGGGTTGCACAAGGACAGGCTGAGGGTCTTGAGCAGGGCCAGCAACCTGGGCCAGCTGGGGAAGGAAGGAGCAGCAACACCTCTGCTGCAACCAAGGGCTGCTTCCAGGGCGGCAAGCACAACCTGTCAGTGCCAGCCACGCTGCTGCTTTCTGTTTGTCTGCTCACTGGGGTTTGGCAGACAGACTTGCCCATCGATGTCTGCCTGGTCAGTGCCCAGCATAGCACCAAGGGCCTCTCAGTTCTGCTTGAAAGGAGGGAACAAACCTTTGCCCAGGATGAGACAGGCACGAGGAAGGTAGGTGGCAAGCCTGTCTTGCTTTCAGGTCTTTTCAGACTGAACATTTTGGAAGGAAAGTTTGCTTCGGACTGAGTCTCTGTCTGGGATTAATTCAGCTCAAATCTGTAGTCACCGCAGGCAGTAGGGAAGCTGCAATAGCTATTAGAGAACAAGCCAAAGAAGTAAAAGCAAGCAGGGACAAAAAGTAGCCTTTGCCCTTCCCTAAAAACAGAAAGGAAACACGGGGATCCAAATTAAAAAGCAACTACTAGTCACCAGTACTAGCAAGTCACTGTGGGCTGGCCAGCAGCAAGACAGCCACCCCAGCCACAGCCTGTCTGCCAGCAAACAGCCCTGGCGCAGCAAGCGTGGCACACCCTCCTCAGGCGTTCAAGCCCCAGTCGAGCAGCCCAGAACGAACCGAATGGGGAGGCCAGCAGAGCTGGGAGCAGCCACAGGCTGCAGCAAGGGGAAGGATGGAGCATGGTTCCCCACTGCAGCCCTGCCACAGGGGATGGAGAGAAGCGGCCAGCTTGCCTCCTCCTGCAGTTGCTGCTGGCTGGGTGCCTCCCAAGATGTTCACGTTGGTTGCTCTTTGGCTGGGTGATCTAAGTGGCCAAGATACCCATAAAGAACAAACTGCAAAAAGAAGTGAGACCATTGCATGGTGGAGACAGGGAAAGTGCAACAAGACAGGTCAGTACCCAGTAACATCATCCAAGGTGACTGACATCCTCGCTGCCCTTGCACACATAGGCACCACTATCAAAGCCTCAAGGAGATGGCAATTTCCTACCTAAAAGTAGAGGTGATTTCCCATCTGCTCATCTCGGCTCCCTCGGCTTCTGGCAGGCACCGGGCAGCGCCGGGCCCCCGCGGTGCCTCCCCGCTTGCCATCGCCTGCTCGGACAGGAGGTGGCAGCAGATGGCCGCCTACAGCACCCAGCCAGGCCTGGCAACATCTCCCAGACACGCTCCGTACCCGGGAAAAGAAACCGTCCCCAACCTCCAGCGACGGAGCAAGGATAGCAGGAGGTGCTCCCCTAGAGCATCCATCCATCCATGAATCCATCCATCCATGAATCCATCCATCCTCCCCACCATGCACCTTCTCCCAACCCCTGCCCCACTGGCTCAGTAGCCCCCATCTGATTTCACATACACCACACCCTGGAAGTACTTTGCTACAAATGGAGATGTTTTAAAAAGAGCCTGTATTGAGAAAACAGATGGCAGCAGTTAGGAAGCTCTGATTATTATTGATTAATACAGGATTATGGCTGGCGATAGGAGGTATTGAGAGCAGCAGAAATTAATGCAGACGTTATCAGTGGAAAAGTCAAAAAAAAAAAAAAAAATTAAGCAAAAGTACAAGGAAGGACAGAGGCACACAGCCCAGGTCACACACTCTCGACAGTCAGGAATCATGCTCAGATAGCATCATGATCCAGAAATGTTTGTCCCCTGCATCAGCTGTCAGTCTTCACTAGAATAAGGCTTTTTCTGAAGGAGAAGAGGAGAAGCTAGAATTATTTTCCAACATTTTGAAATTTCCATTTCCATCTGCCAGCTTAGGAAATACCAATGGGCAATCAGAGCAGCCCAGCTGAAAGAGAGAGTCCCAGAAATCCGTTCCCTCTGGATCCCAAGGGCTACCTTCCTCAGGTCTCTAAAACCATCTGTTTTTCTGGCTTTAGAGTTCCTACGAGTCATCTCTCCAAAGGTTCAAAGGAAATTTGAGGGTTTGGTAATAGTGTACAGAAAATGGCACCAGTACAAGGAATGGACTGGGATACTCTGTCAGCCAATCCTTGCCTTTCATCCCATCTCTGTAGTCTGGTGCCTGGGTCACTCCAGCCTCTTTTCCCCTTCAGAAGCCCATTTCACACAACCGTCCTTCAGGCAGAGCACCACTGGCTTAGTTTGTTCCTCTAGTACCAGGTGAAACTTGGTCTTTCAGGGAAAGTAGCTGTGATGATCGAAGTTGCTCCTCCAATCATCCTTTTTTTAATTTCATGTCAGACCTTACCTCTCTTACATAGTATTTTCCATTGCAACAGGAGGGGTTTACACACAACTGTTCATCAAAAGCAGCATCAGGCAGGAATCAAGAAGCATCTTCTATATCCTCTTCCCAGAAAAAACAGACCTGCTTCCTAGGAGAAATCCATAGGAAACTTAATGGATCATAGAATGCAAACTGAACAAGAACTAAAAAAGTCACCAACACCATCCTTAATATCTTAAGACATGATCATCTCCACTTAAACAATTCCTGGTCTGTTTTTTTCAAGAGTTAGATTTGGGTTGTTTTTTTGAAGTGGTGAAGGTGGTACATGTGTTTGGTTGAGTTGGTTTTTATTATTGTGGGTTGGCTTGTTTGGTTTTGTTTTGTAGGTTTTGGGTTTTTTTTGTTTTAGGTTTTTGGTTTTTTGGGTTTTTTTCCTTTTTTTTTTTTTTTTTTTTTTTTTTCCCCAACTCCAGCAAAGACATTGTTCAGAAATCCATTTAAGATTAACTCCTCTTACTCTTAGAAAATACTTACTCATGTCTAGGCTTGATCACATTTTCTTTTTCAAGATAAACCCAAGACTTTTGGCCTTATCCACAGGCAATGTGAATGTTTTCTCTCTACAGTACCTGTTTACATGTTTGAAGACTATTCACAGTTCCCTGTCTCTTCACCCGCAGAAGAACCCTTCAGGTAGAGACAACATAATGAAAAGGCAACTCACATCTGTTCAAATTTATTGACTTTCTTCAAACACTTCAAATATAACAAATAAGGGGAAGCAGAGAGACAGATCTTGAACCCAGCATCTCCTTAGTAGTAATGGAAGTCACATGATCCAAAAGTGGGGTTTTTTTCTTTTTTTTGGTACAATATATTTACCAAAGACACTATCAGAGTGGAAGCTGTAGACATGTCTGCCTTATAGGTTACTATGGAGACATCCATCCCTTCATTATTCTATATGCAGACCATGTTACACAGAAGTGAGAAGTTCTTACTTTTGGCCATTCAGAAATTGCCCAGGACTAGAGCCTTTCACGTGCTATGAACTAATAAAAATCTCTGGTGAATCAGCTTGTTTTATCCAAAGTTTGGGCAAGGGGATATCAACTGACCAAGAGATGAAGGTCAAAAAGATACACATTTTACAGCCTTATAATTCTTCTTTTGAAATCCCATCAGAGAATCAATGGCTTCACTTGCCTTTGATACCAGTCCCCAGAATAACACAGGCAATGATGAATAATCACACCCCTCCCTTCTTCTGAAGCATGTTTCTAAGGAATTATTCTAAATTATTTCACACAGCATCAGAGTAGAACTAAGAACATCAGACATTTGATATCTGTAGAACTGTCCATTTATTTCCAATGGTCTTTGGATCACTACTACTTTTTTTTTTTTTAAATAATTACAAGTAAACTAACAGCCCTTTTCTGTAATCAACACCATGGCAACACCATTATCTGTGATCTACAGATCTCTAAAAATATGCCTTCAACTTTCCCCTTTTATTTCACCAAATGCCCAAGGTGCAGCCTTTGTTAATCTTGGCCCTTAATACTGCTTCTTCTGTACCAGCTTCTTGACAGTTCATTACAGTTTGTGGAAACTAGAAGAAATTTCATCTATTTCTATTGCTTATACTGCAGTTTTCTTTAAGTAAACCTTTCCCAGAGATCAGAACTAGAAATAGGACAGTCAAAGCTGCAGTAAAGGGTTGGGTTACAAACCAAAAAAGAAATGAGTATCAAAAGATCAGCAAGGTCTGAATAGAAGCAGAAAACGTGACCCATCATGGAGGTGGCTCTGGCAGAAAACTCTTGAGTCAACAAAAATCCAAGTCACACATCACATACACAGCATCCTTTTGGAGAGATAGCCACAAAGAGCACTCCCATGTAATGAGGGGTCATTCATGTCAAAGGCATATGAAGACCAACCACCTTCAATCATCAGAAGGGCTAAGATCACCAAGCTGACCAGCAGTGACAGGACAGAGGTCTCCCTTGGACATTGTGAGGACATTACCTCTGCAAACCAGACCACTTGCTTTTCAAGGCAGGGATAACATTTAGGGCAGAGATCTAAGTCATCTGAAATAAACTCTGCCAGACTAAATCCACAAGCATTTGAGGGCTGAGAGCTGTAGGTATTTCCCCAGTACACAGTGGTATCAGTGCCAACAAAACCTTTCACAGACCCTCACAGGCCTTGTCTGTCCTTGTCATGGGGCACCAAAGCACAAGAGCAGAGAAAAATGCAGCACAGCTTAAGGTCTCTGGGGAAGGAACCTGAGGATATAGGTTAAACCCAAAGAAAATGCCGCCTCAGAAAAGAATCCACCCTTCTTCCCTTTCCAGATTCAAAGAGTTTCTGCTCAGTTATTTACTTTGCAAAACCACAGTTATTCCAATGCCTTTTTTTTTTTTTTTTTTTTTTTAACATGGAAATATGGATGATTACCAGAAAAACAAATAATTGGGATGAAGCCCAGCTGGATATGACTGAGGCAACTAAGTGAGTATGCCTTGTGGAGGAGTAGGAGGAGGGAGAGTTACACAGTTAGGAACTGACTGTTGTCACATTTAGGATAAACATGACAAGGAGGAGCTGCTTGTTCTCCTGCTACTGAGGACAAACTAACCACTCACAGTCAGGAAAAAAATGGACATCCAGATTTTCTCACAAAGAGGTTTAAGAATCTGACTTTTGAAGTTGGTAGAAAAGGAAGTATTTCCAACTGATAGTCACCTAAGCAGGTAAACACACATGTTTATTCTTAAATTGCATCATATTTTTCAGAATTTAAACCTGTGCTAAAATACTTTCTTTAACTGCATTTTTATCTTTCTGAATTAAGTTTGGATTAGTCACCTCCTCAGGGAGATGAGATGTCTCTTGGTCTACACAGTTCTCATGACAGAAATGACCCTCGTTTTCACTAGCCACAATAAGTAAATACTGTAGTAGCCTAAAGCTGAAAAATAAGACTCACCTCAGCCACTCCTCATATTTTCAGTTGAGGCAAAGAATACAGAAGATGAGGTTGGATTGAGGCTGGGACGAGCATACCTATATTCTCCCTTCATGTAACATACTGAGTTCTTTCCCCTGTGAGCACACATTAAATATTCTGAAATAATCTGTACCAGATCCATCTCCTACCTATGTCCCTTCTCCAAGAAAAAAAACTTAATTAGCCAACAGCGTGTTTCTGGGTTTCTTTGTTTGGTTTTGGTTTTGTTGTTTGTGTGTTTTGTTTGGTTGGTTGATTTTATGTTGGATTTTTTGTTTGGTTGATTGGTTTGGGGTTTTTTTGTTGTTGGTTTGGTTTTGGGGGTGTGTGTGAGGTTTTTTTGTGGTTCTCCCCCAGATCTGGCTATAGGTGTCCCCTTCTAAGATTGCCACAGCATTATGGGTTGGGGCATTAAAATATTCACAAAGTGATATTGCAGATATAAGAACCAGTGACAGAGCCAGAGTCCATGCCAGGTAATACAGTTTCCTATGTCTTAGCTCTATCAAGAACGAAAGAGAAGAGTAATAAGAAGCAGCTATATACAACAGGCATGTCTTTCCTATTTAAAGATAATATGGCCAGGAAGCACTTTGGAAAGCTACAGTCATTCATAGCTTCAACCATACAGGGTTGAATCTTTCAGAACAGAAAAATAGCCTTTGATCTGCTGCCACCTTTCCTGCCTACATCTCAGGACTTGAGATTGTTGTAATCATACTCCTGAGTGACTGATACTACTTCTGTCTCCAGCTCTTCTCTACAGCCAGATACAGGCCTACACTGAAATAACTTTGACACAGAAGAAATTGTCAGGGAAGTGTCTAAGAAAAAGCAGGTGTTAAGATCAAACACACTCAATAACTTTTACTTCTGAACTCAACCCACAACCTTAACTCTGGGATTCTTCACATGTCAAAGGCTCAGGGCACCAAACACAAATCAGTATTTTTGCAAGCAACAAAAATCAGGAGCGTGCATGAGTAGAACAGATGCTTGTGATCCTCAGGGTGGGATTGACCAAAGAAAGCTGTGAATAAGCCAGCACTGCAAGCCTGTGACTCAGATGCCCATGTCCCTGCTGGGCAACAGCAATAGATTTCTTGCCTCAAACCCAATTCTCTTCAGATCCAGCTTGTATCTTTTTCACTAAGACTAGAGCTCTGAGTGCCTTAGGGAAGAAGAGTCGAGGACATCCATCAGAGCCGACAGTGAGAAAACATTCTGAATTATTCATAACACTCAAATAGCAAAATTAAAATTAAACTACCTTACATGACAATGGGAGATATGCTAACACTGAAGGAATTCCACGGCTACTTTTATGTGCTGTACAATGAGCTAAGGCTGGGATGAAATACTTAATGGCTAAAAGGCTGAACTGTTTGTTTTCTCTGTGGAAGGATGTATTTCTTGTTTTGCCTATATTTATATCAAGTCTTTACATAACTGTCGGCTTCTTACCCGAGGCTATCTTCCTGAATCACAATCTCTCCCATACTGGTAGCAGAACAGACTGCTTCTAGCTTTTTAACTTGTTAATAATGAACTTGCTTTTGTCTGATTCTCCTTGTCCCCTTCTCCCTGTGCAATACCTGCCTTGGGAAGTACATGGCTTTTGCATCAGCATTCAAGTCCATTTTCTGTACTTCATTAGATGGCTGTCAGGGCTAGTTTTTGAGGTACGGTCTCCTTTTGATAGCTCCCAACAAGCCTTACTAGAGGAGAGCCAGTTTCCAAAAATATATTTCTCACACTTGTTTTTCAGGGTTCTCCACTCTGCAAGGACTGGCAGGGTGGTAACAAGAGGAATTCCAGACTGGATTTAATGCTACCATATGCTAGACAGAATGAGAATCCATACTGCAGGAGAGCAGACGGTACATTTCCACATTAACAGAAGCCTGATTGCAAATTGCATTTAGTCTCAGCATCTCAGTTCACTGCACACAGACGCCATGGGGGACTGTAAAGTTAGCAAGATGTGGGGGAGTATGGCTGAATTCTTAAAAGAAGAGCCTTGGCTGATCAGATGCCATAGACATTTGGAGCTGATGCCATAGAAGAAAGTTGCTGCTGCATTTGTTCTGCCAGAAATAAATAATAAGAATAATGTCATGAGCTGTTAGTCAAATTACAAACTCTTATTAAGCTGGTGATTGTCTGCAATACAAATAGCAGTATAGGCACTGTCAAATGCTGCTCTCAGAACTCGAGAATCAGCGCATAAATTAAGTCAGAGAAGACAAATTTACTCTTTCAAAATAGGTCATCATGAGATAAGATGGGTTTCTAGTTGGAGTGTGCCATGTCTCCCCGGGCTGGCTGCAAAGTGCACCTCTTAAGTCTTACAACAGACTTCATGCCACTGAAGGAATGATGAAACTAAATGACTTGGGCAGTTTTTTTTTTTTTTTTTTTGCTCGGCTCATGGATCCACTTAGAGCTGGTAGAGAGAAAGCGCTCTTCTCTGCTTACTTGCATATGATCAACCAAATCAACTCAGTGGCCTCTATCCAGAGTGTATGCCAGAAAAAATACTCAGCTCAGCTCATCCTAATGGGCCTTTTGATGAGTAGGCTGACCAGGAAGGCCAAGGACTATTCACTCCATGGCCTGAGTCACTGGGGTGCAGATCCAGGACAATGTAAAGGTGCCTGGCAGCATTTCAGTGGGGTGGTACAGAGGGTTTCACTATCCAAAGCTCCCAGGCCAGCACGAATGCACAGATGGATTGAGCACCTTTAAATGAGAAATGGAACTTACAGGTGCAGAAGTACTGCAGGTAAACACAGCCCTTGTGCTGCAGGATAAATGTTCTGCTTCATGTGAATTGGGTGAGATCTCCTCCTCCCTCTTCTGCCCTATTCATCAGACAGCATCACAAAGTTCAGCTGCTTAAATCAGTGTTAGTAAATGAAGCAGACAATTTCTTAGGGCCCATTTTCCAGTCTGACATCTCTATGAATCATTCCCACATTCCTCAAGAATAAAGAAAAGCTTTCCCCACCACTGTACAGCCAGCCTGCAAAATTCACTGTCACTGAAGGTCACCAAGTCAAATACTGCAGCTGGGTCATTTTATAGCCATTAATAATTCCTGTAGCTTGAAGAATAAAGATAAAAGTGATCTAAATCCTGCTCTTTAGGACATGAGCCAAACTTCCCCAGGGTCAGGAAGGAATTGCTCCCACACACATCACAAAAGGGATTGCACTGTCCACCAGGTGCACAGGGGGGTTCATTTCTCCACACACCACCCATCTGTTACCAGAAACCACAGGGGCAGAAGAGAGCATGCTGCATACCATGCTTCTGTAGTTTCACAGATGAGTGACCACCAGCCTCACGATCCAGGGATCCAGGTTGCTCAGATATGAAAGCATTTGCATAATTTCCTAAAGCTCCATATCACCAAGGTGGCAATAGCTCCCATGTGCTGTGAGCTGCCTCATGCAGTTCCAGGAATAAAGTGCTATAGCTCAGCAGTCCCCTGAGGCATTGGCTTCACATTTCTGGCCAATAACTTCACTGCTAGGCAAAAGGCATTTTTCAGAACTCTCCCTCTAAACACATTCCCGGGAATCAAGTATACAAATTAAGAGAGAAAAAGAGAAGAGACAGTTTCCCAGAAGGTCTCTTAATAAATCCCATACAACAACAAAAAAAGATCACAAAGGAACTTGAGATTTCAGGCAGTAAGAAAGATAAGCATGCTCCAGCTCTGCCCACACCACAGGCAGGATGGGCACCACAGCACCTGTTAGCAGAGGGCTCTGTTCCTAGGGAGCCAAGAGATTTTCCATGAGGAGTGAGAATGGAATACATATGGCTACCAAACATCAAGCTTCCCCAAGAAAGGCCTCTTTTGCTACCCACAAAACATCTAAAGTGCATAAGTACTCACCTAGGGATGTTCAAGAGTCTCAATCTCAGACCAAAATACAGCAATAGGAATTGATGGGACAGCTAAGTGCCCCAGGCTGTTTGAACAGTCATCCAGAAGCTTTACATAGGAAGCAAACCCACTCAAGCAGGTAGCTGCTGAGTTGGCTGGTTGAAAGCCATGGAGCTGGCTGCTTCTTGGGTGTCCATGCAGCTAAGCAAATCCATTTAGACCTGCCAAGTAGACATGAAAATGGTATTTCATTCCCAGATGGAGCTGGATGCTCCCATGAAATTTGGTCTGTGCTTCCAGGCATCCAGGCTTCATCCCATGAAGGCAGAAAATCCCCATGCTTTTATACAGTTCTTGGCTTTCGTCTTCCGTTTTTTTAGCTATATAAACTGGAGATTTAGGGTTTCATTCCATTGCATGGAGTTCTTTGTGAGGCAACTGACTCCTCTTCGCAGTCCACTGCAGGTTGTGTAGTGCTCTTGCAGCACCCCATTTGTGCTAAGCGAGTCAAGGACTAGAATGATACAAATGTAATGGGCATGCAATCCTGAGTTCAGTGACCACTCTCATCATCAGCTCAGTGCTCCATCTTAATCACAGCTATCAGAGCTCCAACAAGGAATGCAGAAACATCACCTTGAGGAATACCAGCATTTCCATGAGCAAGCCCCTGTCCCAAATTCCAGAGGCATAAAGGGAATGTAAGTGGATTCCCAAAGGTCACAAAAGAACTGTTGCTTCAGGCAAAGTTATGAAGCTGCAATGAACTGAGAGTGCAAGATTGTTTTCTTATGATTATGAGCAGAAAAAACCCATAGTTCTACTAGTGTCGTCTGCAGTACAGAGACCTCCTTTAGTTTATGCATTATAAGTACATAAAGAAGCTAACAAGTCTAATCCTAACCACTACTGTGGAGACTCTCCTAGTGATGAGATCCATAATTATTTCCTGCACTGAGCCAAGCTTCCTCTTCCCTGCCCCATTCATCAGTGTCATCTATGCTTTTATCAGTCTTCTGCACAGGACTTTCCTTAAGACTTTCAATTTTTCCTGTAGTTCTAACAGGTTTGTTCTGAGCAACCACACCAGGGAGAGGAGTCCATGACCCTGGAGGCTTCTGTGTTCATACCAATACCAGCAGCATAACTCTTGTTTCTATCAGAAAAAGAGCCTATGGAAGGGGTTTTCTTAGACTTAAGGAAGATGTGTCTAACATGATCATATAAGGATGGTTTCTTTTGGTAATGCATCTACTAGAAAGATGAGAACAGTGTAGTCCATGTTCAGTTTTTTCAAGATGTTAAGATGCAGATTTACCATGCTTTGGAAGTAGGCTCTGAAATCTAACTCATGTACTGTGGTTGAGGATATCCACCAAGTTCTAGCCATGTCCATCTGATTTACATTTTCCTTTTCCTAGGGCCTTGCTCTGCAATAACCCCCTAACACCATCAAAGACAGACCTGCTCAGCTTCACCCTTATTCCCATCCCAGCAGAAGAAATATCAGGAGGATTTGTTGGCAAACACTGAACGAACAGGAATGGCTTTTTTTTTGTTGTTTTTTTTCTCTTTTCCATTTTTTTTGAGAGTGAAGAGATATGTATAATTTGGAAATACATGGCTTCCTTGGCAGGTAAGGCACTTCCTTTTCAGCATTGGGATCCATGAACCCTTTGTCCTCTAAAGCCTAAGATCCTGCTCTAAAGTATGGAACTTGAGAAAAATTGAGCTGATTTTTGTTAGCAAACAATTTCCAGTCTTCTTCTCCAAAACAGCTGAACCACTTTAACTGGAACTTTCCAAAACACAAAAGGAAAAAAAAAAAAAAACAAACCAAAAACAAGATCAAAATCAGAGAGAATGACCTTTCACACAGGAGACATCAGCTGAAGTAGTTAAACAGCAACCTGTGAATTCCTGAAAACAGTGGCTTCTGATTGACAAGCATTAACCTCTTTAGTGATCTTAACATCTCTACCTGTAATGTGTACGCTGTAAAGACTGGCACTGCTCTCTGCTGAATGGCCTGCACAACAGGGGAGAATTACATGCTTCTGCTACATAAAGGACAAGTCCTGGGCCCACCAGCATTCAACAGTTGGCTGCAGATGCAAGGTTTGACTCAAATGACAGCAATTTTGCCTCTGCCCTGGACAAAGTATTGCAGTTTCTCTACTGCACTCTCACATCACTCAATTTCACATTGCACAGAGAAAAGACAACCTAAAGATTACAGTGTGATGCATCTGGGTGCCAGCCAAGCTCCCTCATTCCCCCCCCCCCCCCCACACAAACAAAAAAAAAAAAAAAAAATTTGTTTATTAGCTCGCTTGAGTTTTTCTCATTTTGAACCCCCCCTCACCCCACACATACCCCAGCACAATGGCCCACTTCCT
>JANHGN010015280.1:10632-38531 GCA_024605025.1 Megaceryle maxima | reverse complement strand
TTTTGGTTAAATCTCTTGGTTAAAGGATCCTTCTAGGTGGAATCAAATCCACCCCTTTGAAGGACTAGTCCATGCTACACTCAATGCAGTGAAGCACATATCTAAGGCAACTCCCAACCCTTATTCAAGAATGTCTTTGAGCAAAGTAGCAGGCAATTTACCCATGATAATGAAGCTTGGACAGATATAGGCCCTGCATGCTCAGAGTGTAGCTGGAGAGGACATCCCCAATCAGAGGTGTGCTCAGTCACAAAAAGCCATCACTATCACCAATCAAAATCCAGTGCTCCAGCCTGAGTTGGAAACTCAGTATGGAGGTAGGCAGAGTGTAAACCCTAATCTGACCAGAATTATTTAAAATCTGTTTAAGGCAAACTAATTAGCAAACATCTCCCATCTGCCAGATAACATCGGATGTTTCACATCAACACTGCCTGAAGTTGCCATTCCCCACAGACCTCGCACAGAGCAGTGCAGAGCCTGATGAATGTCCTGATGGAGCTCTCCCAGTGCTGAAGGGGCCTCTCTTCGCAGAGCACAGTTAAGTATTAAGCTTGGCGAAGCTGCGGGAAAAATGCAACTACAGGGCTGAAATAAGACTTAGTCAGTAAGATCAATTGACAGTGAAGGAAAGGGAAATGCCAGCAGGGAACATCTGTATTGCCAGCATGAGCTGATTGGAGAAGAATGGGACTCTGCCACATGTCAGGGTTTTGAGAAAAGTGCCTCCTTTCTACCCTCCAGGAGCCTCTGCTCAAGATGATGCTCTCCCTTTGCCACTCCTCGCAAACCCAAGAACTGCACAAAAAGCTTCATGATGATAACTGCTTAAGAGAAACAAATCTCCTCTGGTCATTAAAGGTATTATACCACTTTATCCAAAAGCAGGACAGTCAACCTTAGTGTCCTTGGCCAACTTCCAGCTTGAATCATCAGAGTCTGCGCACCTAAATTCAATCCTCAGCAGTAACCAGAGAGGCTGTCCTGCTTTATCTCTCACAAGTAAACATTGATCTGTATCATAATTCCAGGCAGAAGTGGACACATGTGCCTGGACATTTAGCATTTTGGACATGCTTCAGACATTTAGAATAGAAGCAGCTAAAATACAGATCAAAAAGCCAAGGAGAGGCAGTTTAAATACTACTCTGATTGGCATGAGCACAACAAACCTGTCTCAGCCTTAGACAAGGAATAGAGAGAGCGTGAGTCTCCTCTTTAACCACCTGGAACAACAGAACTGAACTTTGATGTCCTAGTAGAAGGCAGTAACTTCCTTTGCATGTGCAAGATGAACTTAATTTACTTGTCAGCATAACTTCTTGATCTTTTACAGCCACCCACAAACTGATATATTCCCCTGACACCAGTTCTCATTCTTTACCCTGGTTGGTATTTTCCCCAGTGATATCTTCTATGCTAGGCCACTTCAGGGATCCAGCAGCTGTTGCATACTCAGTGCTGGGCTGCTGCAAGTTTGGATTTTACCAGACTACATGACACTCCAGAATCAGTGTTGGTAAATACAGTAGCCAGTGGGCTAATGTTGGGTTTTCTTCTGCACAGAGTCAAACATCAGATTAAAAGGTTTTTATGTTGTTCCTTTACAGAAGAGCATGGAAAGCCAGAATCTGTGGAAACAAGTTTTAGCATTCTTAGGTCCATAACAGGATATCTACAGTAGGATCAGGAGAGGGTAAGCTAGCATTACATGGGATTGCACGCATAATCACTTCTCCAAATGATAAATCTCATAACAGAAGCAATTTTAATAGGGCAAGCACTCTGCAGACATGCCCATTGGATCTATCAAAACGTACACTCAGGGAAAGCCAAAATATGACCTACTCCACCTCTGGTTATTATGAGGTCTCGGAACACATGCAGCTACCCAAATTATTATGTATATTACTATTGTGCTTAGAGGCTGCACCTGAGATCTTAACTGCCCTATAATTAGACCTGCCTAATATAATCAAACCTGTCCTGTGAGCAGAAGTTTAAGGGCTATTCCCCAGCAAGTGACAAGCTATGACTAACTACAGCAGGAGTAACACAGCTAACCTCTTACTCCAAGGGTTTACAGTCTAGATAGGCAAGGGAGACAGAAATAAAGACAGATTGGCAGAACAAGGCAGACTGGAAGAACAGTTTTAAAGAAATGTAGTGTGACAGTGACACTGCAGGCTGCTGGGGACAAGTGGTAGAGACCTATAAGGACATACCCCAAAGGAATCAGTATCAGCAGAGAATCAGTATTGTGGAGAGCATTACTGCTGTGTGTCACCACAACCCACTGAGGTGACAGAGGGGATCTGGCACTGAGGTAAAACCCAGTGCCAGGGAAATCTGTGCCAATGACTTTGTAAGGACAGAACACATTACCTAGATGAGCAACAACTGCTTCGCTTATGACAGTGGGAAAAGGCAGTCAGCACTGGCCATGCACACTAAGAGAAAGTGCTCAAATACCTACAGGATAATAGGATGCAGCCTGTCAGCTCTTCTGCCAATGTCTAGGCACACAGTTCTTCCAAACATGCAGGTGGTGAAACCAGTGCAAAGGAAGCTTCAGAGGTTATGGATTTCTGCAGACTAATGACACAGTTAAAACAGGTGAACATTATCTACTGCTTGTATAACAACAATGCCTAATGGTTCTGTCCAGAAAGCAAATTCACAGCACTAGACTCTGCAAACATTCAATAAGGGTAAACTCTTTCAAAGAGCTTGACATTCAAGAAAATAAGATAAAGACAAGGTCATAGACATGTAATAATGGCTTGTCTGTGGTCATGTGTCTTTGGTAGCCTACTAAAAAACTCAGCTAACATCTGAGCTTAATCCAGCATCCTAACACCCCACCTTTTCTTTAGCCAATATGTCCTTCTCTTAAAAAAGCAGGCCAGAGAAGACACTCCAAACTACAGTACAGCCTTTGCATTGAAAATGGGCACCTTTAAAGAGGCCAACAATCATGTTTTGTCATCTACTGTCAACTGACTAGTCTGCTAGTTTCTTCCAAATACCTCTATTTGCAATTCAAACCTCCAGAATTGCTGAAAATAACAGCACCTCCTTCAGCACACCAACATGTTCCTTACCCACGGGACAAGATCTGTCTCCGTCACAGTGATGAACAACTGCTTCTGTAGAAGCTCAAAATTACTATTCTTCCTGCTCTTGTCAGTGGCAATCGGTAAGGTCACGGCAGCACGAGCTCCTATTGAATATCTGAAGCCTTTCAATTAATCTTAGTTTGCTGAGAACTCAAAGAATTTAAGTAAGGTCAAAGAGTTAAGAGATCAGGAGACTCTACACTCCCACTGACACCATGCTTCCTGAAGAGCTGACACAGACATATAAGTTACTCCACTGACAAGAAAACAGAGCTTTCTGCAATTCACACCCCAAGCATATATACATTTACTCTGAAAGATAGCAAAACATCCTGACAACCCCTCTGATTGCTGTCCCTCATCATTATAGTGGCAAGTTGTCTTTGACAGGAAAAAGCTCTGTTTATTTCTCAGTTTATAGATCATTTGTTCTATAGTTATCATGAGGATACCCAGACAATGCTTATCTCCTTCCTCAGGTGAAAACTGGACAGCCATGGGTCAACCACTTTAGTCCTGGGGAGATCATCAGTCCCAAATACCTCCTTTTGATATGCTAGGTGTGAGGTAGAGCTCTTGAAGAACCAGGCACTCTCCTCACACACCAGAAAGCAATAGATGAAGACTGACACAGTAGAAATGGTGCAGATAATGACACTGAAAAAAAAGGAGAAAAAAGCTCTAAGCCCACAAAAATAGCCATACAAAGTGGACACAGACGTCCCACAGATGCCACACAACTGAACCCTGTCCAAGCACAATAAAAGACAAGAAGCCCTGAAGATTTTTCCCCTTTACCAACCCCCTGCTCCTCAAGAAGCCCACTTGTATAACCCCTATCCCTCTGTGTAAGGGAGGAACCACAGAGCTAAGGAGCTGAAATGAGCAGCACAGAAGCCAGGCAATCAGCAGCAGGACAAGGATCCCCATAGGGAACAGCAAATGGGAAATAGGTGTCACTTTGATGAACAGATACAGAAGTCCTGAACTGGGCTCAGACACAGGCAGGTAACAGAACATGGAAGTGGCCTCAGTCAAAGACAACACCAAACCCAGGTCCCCTCAGAGACTCAATCACAACTGGCTCCTTGAGACAAGCAGTTCTCATGCATGACCCAAGTCCATGTGCATACTTCAGAATGTCCCTGAACATGCATACACTCATATGAAGTACAAAGCTAGAGGCTTTCACCCCAGTACTCAGAAAAACATTTAGGACTAGTGCTGAAGCCTGGGCAGGACTAGTAAAGGTGCATGCAGGGATCCATGGCCAGCACCCAGGTCAAACCTTAGCGCCTAAGAGCTAAACAGGACAGCATTCAGTCCAACTTAAATCACTGACATTTACTTAAAGGGATCTTGACAGCCTACTCTATTGGGCTAGGTTTCATTATCACTGTTTCTTTTGTTAATGCAGAATAGATTAGAAGGTCTATTTATATATTATGAGATTCTTCCTGATGGTGCAGGAAGGCATTTCAGAAGATATAATAAGTGGCAGTCACAGAAACCCAGCTTTTCTCATCATCTTGCAATTGCATCCTTGCAAACAAGGAGACAGATGTTGCTCTGATCACCAGCAATGGGAAAACAGCTTCTAAATGCCGTGTTGAACACAAAGCTGTGCTTGTATCACCCCCGCAACTGCATACGTAGCATGGGATTCCTGGCAGCTTCCCCAACAGAGAGGGCAAGCCAGGGCAAGAAAGAGAAGTGGCAGGAGTGTAATTTTGCCGGCAGTGTTAAGCTGGAGCAGCCTCCAGGCAGCTCTAGGATGAGCTAGGGTGGAGAAGCCAGGAGTCATGATTGAGTGAATCCTTGCTCCAATTTCTGTTCCTCTCTCCTCAGCTGTGCAGAGTAGCTGGGGGAAAGACAAGATTGTCCTATTCCTGGGGACAAGGCAGGAAGACATCTGGGAAGGTTGTCACTCTACAGAGTGACAGAGAAAACTGCTCATCTTCCAAAATAAGCACACAGGACATGTTTATAACACTGATTGCTATAAACAACATCCTCTCCCCTCTCTTGGTCTAAAGAGGGACTATGCAGAAGAGAAGGATGGAAGGTGATGGTAGGCAAAACCATCTTGGGAAAACAGCCCACTGAAAATATTTACAAGGGAAAGCATGCACTTTGGAGACAGACAGAGCTGCCAGCACACCAGCCAGAATGAATCCTTGCCATCAAGGTGACTGCCAGGGTTTATAAGCCCTTTGCCAGGAGCTGCTAGCATCCATAATGTATAGATTCACACAAGCTCCCTCTTACAAGTACAGAGCACCATGAACACCATCCCTGTGTACCTGCCTGCTCTTCTGGGATAGCTGCATTTCCTTACTCTCCAGCATCATTAGCCAGGCACTGTTCCTTCACTTGCCAACACATAGCCTGGTAGGAAACAAGGACAGCTTTATTCAGGAAAAAAGTGCAAAAACGAAACACCATTTTGGGAAGACACAGCAATAATTTATCAGCTTAAATGATAAATAAAATACTTTCCCATGTAACCTTGGCAGGCACCCGTCAGCAGCATTCCATGCCCAATAGTGGTCCAATGGGCAAGCATCCCTCTTCCACATTACGTCCCTCCCTCCCCCATCCACTAAACCCCACTCATGGTTTGGCATCAGTAGGTAGCAGTGACCTAGCACAGCAAGGTCACTCAGGAAACAGCTCTGTATGGCATCTTGCAAAGTATTTCTTGATTTGTTGTGGGAATTCACCACTGATCCCAACTTCATGCCACAGTATTGGGAAGGGACTCATTGCAATTAACTCCACTCATTCCTCTGCAATCTTGCCCAAAATTTCTGAGTCAGTACTACACATGAGGAGAGCAAAGGCCTTGCTGCAAAGGATCCATATTCTGATAGAAACTAAAAGCCACTTCCCGACTCTGTAATTTAGCTCCCACCAAAATGTTTTTAAGGCCATATCATGCTACAGTCACTTCCAAGGCATTGCTAGAAGATTTGTGAGCCTCCTATCTGCATTTTCTTATCTCCCAGAGTTTACTTTTACAGCACTGTGTATGAACAACTTCTGTGGAAGCAGCAATTATGTGTTCATTGTTCTTGCTGTTCAACACATGAGCAGAAAGGTCATTGCTTTCTTCTGTACAGACTGAAGATGACTGCATGGCTACAACATCTTATGAAGGCTCAAAGACTGAATATGAGTTTTCTCATTGACCTTCATAACACTTTTTTTAACATCCCACATTTTTTCAAACAGTATCTAGAAAGTCATCAGTTCTCACCTGCATCTTACAGCTAGAGAAACTGAGTCAGTTGTTGAAGCAACTTCCATTTACCCAAAGGAGGAAGTGGAACTTAAGAGGATCCTCCTCTCAAAATGACTCAAATACATAATGCTGACACAGACTCAGCCCTGACATTGCAGGAGTAAAGCCTCCAAGAAAGGAAAACGCTTCTCTTACACCAAGACCGTGCCATGCCAACATTAAAGAAGCCTGTGTCCATGGGTCTCCCTTGGGCTACTGCAAGGAATAGATACCTTGCAAATGCAAAGGCTGCAGTTCAAGCACGAGGTTGATTTCAAGGGTGCCTTTAATGCCCATTTAACGAAAAAACTCCAGTCTGGCAGCCTGCTCAGAGAGGAGGGGCAGGTGCATGGCAGCTGGTTGTGCAGCTCCCACACTATCTATTCTGCTCTAGGCAGACTAAATCCCTAAAGACAAGTAGAAAAGCAGCCTCCCTCACCCCAGGCATAGCCAGTGAGCTCCTAAACAATAGACCCTGCCCTCCAGCCTCCTGTCACAGCACTGGCAAGAGGGACCCAGCAATACCCTGGGTTGCAGAAACGCAGGTCGAGACCCTCAATGCCTTCTACAGCACCTAAGCTTGGCAACAACCCTCCTCCTCCTCCCCCACGCACATGCCTACTCCGTATGTTTTGGTTTGGGTTCATTTGTTTTGTTGTTTTGGTTTTTTGTTTTGGTGGTTTTTTAAATAGCTCACCTCACTTCACACCTGCCTCCTCAGCCTGAGGGCTGAGACCAAGCTGGCAAAAGCCAAAGAAGTTCAGAAGAGAACATACCTGACAAACAGGCCTTCCTTCTCTCACCAAACAAACCAAGCTTAAAGCAATTCCCACCTCACAGGCATCACACCCAAAGGACAACACAAATAGAAACAGCCTTGCAAGCAACAGCAAACATCCAAGATTGAGAGGAGTGTGCCTTGGCTTTCTTCAGTAGTAGAAGTGTGTTAACCTCTCCCAAGGTCAGATCCCACATGAACATGGGCTTATTATCAAGGAACTGAAAGAGGCATTGAAGAGACACCAACACCTGACAAAAAGGTCTCCTAGCCCAAACCACATTTACACTTGGTTCTGTGTATCCACTTGTCCCTAGCTCTCTTCCCAGTCCCAACACTCCTATATGTTGGAGAATGCTGCCAGCCTCCTGCCAGGCAGCTACCCCTTTTACATTACAGGTGCTCTTTGTTTCAGGAAATAAGCAGTGGGTTATTTACTCTGATTCATTAATTTCTGCCTGATGGTTTTGGAAATAGCAGGCTTAGCTTGGTTTCTAGCAAGTCCCACAAGAAACAAACCATGACTCTAAGAAGGATACTTATACTCACTACAAAAAAAAAATCTGAATTTTGCTCATGACCTGTTGATACAATGGCTATGGGTGTCATACAATATTAGCACCAAGCTTCAGGAACATTTGCTTAAAGCATTTTATTCTCAGTCTTGTCTGGAGCGTATGTTAACATCACAGTAAGGCTTCCAGCTGGGAAAAAAATAATGGTACTGTTTTATACAGCACATCTCATAAATAAGTAATACATTGGACAGAAGAAAAATATCTATGCTGTGTATACTAAGCCAACATGGTCACACATTCAGATGTTAATATTGGTAAAGTATCACCCTGAGCTAGAAAACCTTCTAGCTTCTATCCCCACATTACACAGATTTCTAAGACAAGTGAAACTTGAAGGACTATACAGATAGATTAGACCCAAACCAGAGACTACAGAAGCTGTGAGAAGCTAGGATTGAAATAAGATAGCCAAAACCAGGCAAATAATTTAAATACCCAGGAGTATTGGCCTTACAAATCTAGAAAAGACTTTCTGATGGGTTCCACAGCTTTGCCTTTCCTAAATGGGAACACAAGAATAAACCAGATTAGACAATCTTTCTAGAGTCCCTTCAGATCCATTTACAACAAACACAAAACAATTTTAAGCTACTCTCTGATAAACCTTAAAAAAGTTTTTCATGAGCCAGATGATACCAGACTGCATGCCTACCATGCCACTGAGAAAAATGCTCTTTGAACAGGGCTCTGGGTAAATTCCTGAAGAGGTATCTCTATAGGTAACACAAAAGTCCAGGAATTGCTTGCTTTGAGACTTACTTTAGACCAATATGTAAAAGGCAACATTCCCATTACACTGCTGTTTCTTTCATGGCTGAGTGATGGAAATAACCCCCATACAGCTGTTACAGATGTCATGCTGCCTTCTAAAAGCAAAGCAACAGGGAGTCAGCTGAGATACAAGCACTTTGCCAGAGCACCTAAGACTAAACGCTGACCTAGAGTTTTGTTATTTAGCTACTAACTTCCAAACACCAGTATTTATGAGCTTAAGTCTATTGCTTTAGCATGACCATTGTTAAATTGCATACACAGCATATATGAAACACTGTCCTGAAACTAGAAAACAAGAGTAGACCTAGGTCCTACACCCCTTCAGGCCCTCCAGTCAAAGCATCTCAGCACTTCTTGCTCTTCCCAACAGTAGATCTCAAAATAAAATCAACAGAAGTACCCAATAAATGAGTGACAAAATAGGAAACTGAACTCAGTTCAGATGACCTCAACTGTACAGAACTTCTTGTCTCTAAAGTGTACAGGACCCTACATTTTCCAGCGCTATGTCCAAATCACTTCTAAATATCTCCCAGAGGGAAGAATATTTCATAGTCTAATGGGCATCAGTGTTGGGAAAACCAGCTAACAGTTCCCTCTGGGGTTAATGTGGACTAAACACCATGAGAATTACATTTTGACTAATTAACTCTACTTCCTCTTCCATGATTTCAAGACACCCATCTCATCCAAGGTGTCAGGCATCAACTCCTTAGGCATCTTTGCCTGGCTTACTGTCTCCCTGGGGTATCTGCAAATACAATCCAAAATTTACTGAAGTCGATGGAGCTGGTAGCTTAGCTTAAGATAAAACATTTTATCTATTCTAACGCTTAAGGTTTGCAAAGATGGTGTAGATCAGTTTCTTATGACTTAAGTTTGAAGGATGCATTAGTTATTAGAAAGTGTCCAAAGCAAATAACGGTCACCTCCAGCAGCTCAGCATGAGGTATATTATTTTTAACATGTTTGGCTAACCTAGTCTTAAAAGTTTATAGTGTTGAAGAACCTCATGACATTCCCAGACACTTCAAACTATTTTATCGATATCTTTGCCACTAGCAAGCTTTCTTAAATATCCAGCCTTGTTCGTTCTTGTTACAATTTAAGTGCATTATTTCCTACCCTTTCTCCATTGTTATGAAGAACAGGGTCTTTTCCTCCTTCCTGCAGGAGATTTTCTATACATTTAGAAAAAAATCTCTTGTACTTGCTTTAAGTTTAGTCAGCTTTTTTCCCCCCCTCTACTTGTTTTGAAGTTATGCTTTCAAGATCTACAATTGTTCTCCTTGTTCTCCTTTGGCATCTCCCCATTGACCACATCTTCCCTGAAATGTAACCAGCAAATTGTACACAATGCTCCAGCTGTTTCCCCAGGACTGTGTAGAGTAAAAGAATTATAGCTGACTCTCCTGACACCACAAGTACACAAAGTTCTTCATAAATCTAAGATTTGTTCATTCTCCTGCAGCTACATGGCAACTCCAGATATCTTCAGTTCTTCAAGATCTGGAGCAAGCAGGCAAAGCTCTTAGAAACTACAGTAAGCGATGTTAAAAAGAATGCCAATTTAAAAGGAAGTTTCATTAGAAATCATCATTGTCCTTTGTTTAATTAGGGGGGGAAAAAAAAAATAAAGAAATCTCTTCATCCTTTCATTAACTTATCTGTGCTCTATGTGCCAGGTCTGTTTTTAAGTGCACTGAAGCCTGACAATACCATTGGAAGAGAAAAAGAAATGAGCTAGTCTCTGGAGGCATTATTATGAATAGCATGTGTTCCTGGCTGTTTCCTCTGGGCCTATTTCATGAATCAGTCCCAAAAAGAAAACAAGTCATTCAAGTCTTACCATAAGGTCACTCATGAGTTCAGGTTTTTATTTTAGCAGGACAGTAACTACCATAAATGTTCTAGGCTACTCAAAATTTCAGCTTGATGCTGAAAATGATTGGTGCTGCTGAATCAGCACTGAGCTCTCTTCCATACTAAAGAGAGAGCAGCATTGTTCTCCAGTTTGTGTTGGGGTTGTTGACAGAGGAGCCATCTCTTAAGAGGGAGAACATCAAACCCAGATTTGCTGCAGGTATTAAGCAGTCTTTTGTTTCTTCCATATCAGCATAGAAGTATTGGCCTCAGAGTCATCCCGATGCTGAAAAAGGTTCTACACAGAACCTGCATCATTGCTGCAGGACAAAGCACTGGTTAATCTGCTCTCCAGAGAAAAAACGTGCGCAAAACCATTGCCATGCACTTCACAACAGGTAAAGTCAACAGGTAATGAAAACAATCCAATGTGGGTTAAAATATAAAAGCCAGAATAAAAGAGGGGGGAAAAAAAGATTGTTCACGAGTTTCCTGAGTGTGCCACTTTCCGCTACCACTTTAGTTCTGTGAGATGTGCTGTTCCCTTATGGGCTGTCATGCTCTTTCTTTATATGCTTCATTGGCCTTTGAGGTGGCTCATAATAGATTTTTAACAGAAAAGGGTAGTACAGGACTATTATTACTCAATAGAACTAGAAGATAAAGGAAAACAAACTTCATATTTTTGGGGTGCAAAGCCTGAAATTATGATCTAGATTCATCTAGTTGTACTTGGATCCAGAGAATTAATTCCACTCATTGTAATAAATGGAACCAACTGCAAATTTTGGATGCGGGTCAGTATTTAGAATCCAGTCGAGCAGTTGACAGCAGGCTTTGTTGCAACTCCTAGCATTTAAAAAACAAGAGAAGAAAGAAATTTGTAAAGAGAGACCATTTGGCACAAGAGTCCTCTGAAATGCTGAAATGCAGGATGTCTCCTGACCACCAGGAACAGAAGAGTAGAAATAAGTGGCATCAAGCAGTCTCTTAAACATTTGATTAATAGTTGAAGGTATTAGGATGAACATTAAACCACGATTCTTGGTTGTGGGTGAACCCCATTCAGTATCCTGATTGGATTTATAACCTTGGAAATAATGGTCACCATAATAGAAGACTTAAAGACCTTGAGGATGCAATGTGAACATCACCTGTGCTTTGACAAAATTTCATCTACTGCTGCTTCCAAAATTCTCTCTTCACTCCACTGACTACCCCAAACACCACCATTCCCATTATCCCAGTCTCACAAGGACTGGAACAGCCACATAACCATGCTACACTTCCAAATACTACAAGATGAAAGTTAGGATATTTTGCTTGCAAAATACACATGTTCCAGAAACTCCATCTGAGATAAGCGTTAAATGGACTTTGTTGAAATATACTCTGATTCAAACTATTCTCAGAGCACACACCTTGTAAGACAGGGCAAGCAACAGTATCCTGCATAGGTGAGCACCATGCGCTGACTTCCATTTCCTCTCATAAATCAGGCTGGTAACTCAGGGACAAGCAGTACCCTTCAAATTCAAAAAGGACCCTCATTTCTAGGCTTTGAAGGTTTGAGCTTTCCTAAACCCAGGACTGCTCCAATGCAGTGTGCTCCCACAGTTCAGAGGTTGAGAGTTTTGACCTGGTGAAAAGGCAAGTGGTTATATCCTTGCTGCATTTGCTTTGAAGGACCTGGAGCCCTGCAGCACGTGTTGACCCAGGACAAATTCAAAGTCAGTTTGTCTTGAGTGACAAGAGCAATGCTATAAGCAGGCTGGTAAAAATGAAAAACAATCACTATGCCTACAGGAATATTGCAAGAAGATTAGCACCTCAAACTCTCTCTCGGCAGGCATTGCTTTGAAACACTTTTGTCTTCTGAGGTTGCCTCCCACCCCTTTTTTCTCTTTAAACTGGTTAAAATTCTAAATTGTGCAAGCAGCAGAGATCTTCACACCAAATTGTAAATAGTACCCTAAATTAAGGGGTGCTCACAGGGGTAAGCTACATCTCCAGACCTGGTTCTCCCTCAGTAGACACTAGGGTGGCTTAAAATCCTGTGTCAGAGATAAAGGCCAGGCTTGAGTCCATCTTCCAAACAGATCTATTCCAGGCCAAGTGAGTAATGCTGGGCTGGAGGGCATAAACCCCCCTTCCTTTTCATATGTTAATTCTGCAAAAAATAAAACACAAATGAAATAAACCAGGGGACTCATAAATCTATACAATTCAGAGAGTAAAAAGAAAAAAAAAATTATTAGCAACCAAGGATTTGAAGACTGCTGAGAGTGATTTTCCATGCATGTCTCATGCTTTCTGCACGGCTATTTGGGCCGAGCGGGGCGGGGGGCAAGCCACGGGAAAAACAAACAAACAGCCCTCCCCCCCCGCCATTCCTTGCTAGAGCAAAGCAAGCTTTTGCAGAGGGAAGGGAAGGGACGAGACTCACCTGTGCCAGGAGAGGGCGCAGCGGCAGCAGGAGCCGGCAGCTCCGCTCGCCCCCCGGCCCCGAGCCGCGCCGCGCTCCTCCACCTGCCGCCGGGCCCCGGCGCTCCCGATCAATCCTTTCATCCCTGGTTATCCCGCACAGCTGGGCATTCATCTTTTCCAATCCGACAGTTTTTTTAGCTCCGCTCGCCCGGCTCCATGTTAACGCTCGGCTGCCTTACGTGACACCATGACCTACTTTCGTTGGGGTTTTTTGGGGATTGGTTTTGTTTCTTTTTTTCATTTCTCTCTTTTTTTTTTTTCCCTTTCTTTTACCCAGAGAATAGAAAAGCGCTGTTTAAGTGTGGCTTGCAAGGAGGAAAGGCAAAATTAAGGAGTTCTGGCAGAGAAAGCCAGGGACCTTTTCAAAAAATTCGTGGCTGTTTGCAAGAGGTTAGGCAAGGAGAGGCAAGACCAGCCCAGGCAGTTCAGACTGCACAGCTGAAAACAAGGCAATAACACGAAAAATACAGTAAAGGTCTTGTGTTTTGAGCCTGAAAGAAGAGGCTTGTAATAACTTTCCCAAAATCAGAGCATTTTCCCCACCTGGCTTCCCCAGAGCTTAAATCAGTTGATTCAGAGTCAAGGGTAAGAAAGACCATCATGGGCAGCAAGCAGCGATTCAGGCAACGGAAGATTATGGCTCAGGAGACACCAGCTCATTTCCATCCTCCTCTACAAACATGATCTAAGCAAAATGCTTAACACCCAGAACCTCCAAGATAATCAATTACATGCCTATATACCAGAAAAGTCAATCAGCTTAACCCTAACCCTAGGGAAATCCTGATATCTCCACCAGTTTCTAGTGCAAACTGCAAATCTACATTCCTTTGAGGATGTGGATTTTGGCCTCCATATGTCTCACCTCCCTGGTGTTTGAGAGGAGATAAAATTTCCCCAATTCCTCAAGGTATTCTGTGCAGCAGACTGTCAGGCATGCCTAATAATTCAGTGAAGGGATACCTAAAAGAATAAATTGGAAATATCTACTTCTAAAATAACTAGAATTTAGTCTGTTCTGCAAGGCCAAATAACCCTTCAAGGAATTTTTGTTTTGTTTTGTTTTTTTGGATTCTGTCTTTTATGCAAGACCTCTTTAGTTTTTGAGCTTTCAATGGTTTAAAAGGTACATTGCTCTGGCTTAACATGACTTTCTTGAAATACATGGATGGTTGTCCTTGGCAGCAAGCTCAGAGCACAACTGCAGCAAGGCAACCAGTATTACTCTGCACTCCAGAAAGACTCAAGAGAAGCTATTTCCAGACTGATACTTGCTTTATTCATTGCTGGAGAGCTTGCAGGACAAACAGAACACATTCCCACAAAGGCTGGTGAGGTCCAAAAGGTTCCTCATTATTTTTGCTCTTTTCATTTCAAGACCTGGTTTGAAATGGAGCCAATACAGACACAGTTTGGCAAGAATGGCATGAACCCTGGAAGCAACTGTATAGCATTCATGTGCCTTGGGATAACACTCCCTGGGACTCATTGGCAGAAGTGTAACACTGCACCAGGTGTAAAGGTCTGACCTAAGGAATCATTTCAATCACCTGTAGCAGCTGCTGGCTTTTGGATCTTCCAGAGCTTTAAACTTTACAGTGCCTGCTGCTAGGGAGGAACAGAAGAGCTCTAAGGTGGAGCACTAAGCTCCAAGAGCTTCTTATAGCCAAGTTTAGGACACAGCCCGAATGGATATCTACTGAAAGTCATGGTCCTTGCAGAAGGGCTAGACTATATTGCTGTTGTTCAGGGAAAAGCATCTTGTTCCACTCACCTCTAAGTATCCCCTTGGTGGCTATTCTTGCTGAACATGTCAGTAGCTAAGGCAGGAGGTGCTGAATGTCCAGCTTGTTACATCTCCTTTAAGTAAAAGAGCAACACCAAGGTCCCGTCCATCTCCGTGTCCCAGACACACCACTGTGCAGTGTTGGGCTGCACTGGTCCACAGGGCTGGAGCAGGAGATGTTGCATTTGGGAATGTTCCAAGTACCCAGACCCTGCTGGAAAGCCAGCTGCAGATTGCAGCCTCTCTCCTGTCACACACCATCCATGTCTCCTTCATATATGACCCTGAGTGGGTCTCACATGTTAGGAGAAGGAGAAGAAAAAAAAAAAAAAAAAAAAAAACAAAGAAGGTGCTGATAAACTTATTTTCCCTACAGGATGCATTTGTGAATAGAAAACAGGCTTGAGGGTTCACGGTCTCACTGCTGCCCCCAGCACCTTCAAAAAAATGCCCCTGGAAAGTGCCCTCGAGTGCAGAAGACACTGTTCCCTTATGAGCATCTTTTTACCAGAGCACTCCTAGAAGCCAGCTGCTCTGCTGAATCCCCACTGAGGGACAGCACACAGCAGCCCAGCACAAGCAGCTCTCAGTTTGCCACTGCAATTAGCATAGGTGTTGTTTATCTTATTTTAGAGTGACCTGGCTTCTCTGGGGGAAAGCCCTTCTCTCCAATTCACTCAAAGACACAGCAGTAGCTTCTCTGCTCTCGGCATGAAGTGACCTTGCAAATGGTTGGGATGGAGGAGTATAGGGTAAATGAGAGTCACTACCACCTAGCACTGACTATGCACAGGGTTACCACTAAAGGGCTGGAATCACCTCCCAGAGTCCACATATAAGTCTCAGTGGCCATGTCAAAGGCTCAGGCAGTTGCTTTCCAAAAGCCACAGATTCCCCAGAGGCTGCCCACAACTTGATGAGGATGGAAGAGTAAAGCAATCTTCTCTCAACTGACCTACAGGCAAAAAAATAAACACACAAGAGACAATTGGCAGGATCAAGGTACCCTGCACCCTCTCAGTCCAAACACTTGCTCTTAGGCTTTACAGATATGCAGCTGACACGCTCCAGAAGCTACTTCCATCTTCAGACATATGTTAGCATGCCTAGAGCATATCTACACAGGCATCTGAATTCAGATAAACAGGGTGCTTTAGAAGCACATCCCCAGTTGTTTCCCCCTTACTGCACTTTGGTTCTCTTCACAGGGTGATCTTGGAGAATGCAATCTGGACTCCTTACAGACTAAGCTAGACTGAGAGATACATGCCAGAGCACACCAAATGCACTCCAACCACCAACATCCAATCCTTAGGACTGGTCCTCTAAAGCAGAGCTAATCCAAAGTAAAACACCCCTGGAAATGCAGATAGCACTGATGTTATGTTCTCACCTTTATCTGACTTGACTCCACAGAGCCACTCACACACACAGTGACACCAGCAGCACCACTCGAGCTACACTTTGCTCCCTCCCCTCTGACTGCTTTCACCTGCTGCTTTTGCCTGGATGATCAGTCCTCAGAAACAGTCCCTCAGTTTCACTGCATGCAACAGATATTCAAACAGGGCCCTCGGCTCTCCCTGCCTGAGATGTCTAAATAAAATGAAATTAATTCATTGCAGTTTTTGCTGCTTCCAAACTTGCTTTCTACAGATGTTTCCCCCATTTCACCAGGAACCATTATACTTCAGTTTCAGTTGCAGAAACTATTAACCCATTATGAATGGGCAATATTGTACTACTTTGAAGAGCTGGTTCTAGTTCCTCTGCCACAATAAACAATAGCAGCAAAGCTGCTTGGCACTAGCCACCTTCTGAGAGGCTATTCATATTCTGGTGTTTGGGCACACTGCATGGTTTACGGCAGGGATTTTGCATTGTTTATTTTCTGTTTCTCTGCAGACAGTGGCATTGTTAAACAGCATGTGTCTGAGAGAATCCACCCTCTCCGTGGGATCTCCTCCCAGCTATTACAGCACTTCCCAGAAACCTACTGAGCTCTGGAATAAACAAGTCTCAATAGGGGGACTGAGCCCACACCCGAGAAGTAGAGTGCCATGAAGCCTCCATAGCAATGAAAGTAACTTGGCCTTGCATGAAACCTTCCTTTTGCCTAATGAAAACCCTGTGTTGTCACCCTTCCTAATGACACACTCTTGTCCCTTGCAGGCAAAAGGCAGAATAATGGACTTTTCTGACTTGCTCCAGCTGTGGAATGGGCCATGAGAGAAGATGTTTCTCTTTTTGACCCATGAGCTTGGGCCCCAAAGCATCTCACCTTGGACAGAAGGAGCAGAGATCAACCTTTGGTGCAGGCAAGCCTTGGGGGTGTGGAAGTTTGGGGTGCTAGGATTCCTCCCAGAACTGAGAAGCCTCCCACATCAGTTGATTTGTTTTTCCTCACTCATACGAAGTCAGACCAATTACCAGATTTGGGGACAGGAAGGAATCTCCTCCAAGTCAGACTGCAGCAACCATTATGTAAATAACTTTTGTTTGCCTTTTTTTTTTTTTTTTTTACCCCCTGAAGTTTTGGGGACTGGTACACCCTCAGTGTCATGCAGCCATTCTCTCCTGGCAAACGCCCTCACAGCAGCACTAGGAAGCCTTTACTGGCATTCTGCCTTGCATATATACACTCATCTTTTGTCATGGGATACAGAGATGCTCTGCAACATGTTTTATTAGCAAAGGTCAGGAAGACCCTGCTGGTCTAAACATCCCATATGCAGTAAATTAAGACTGTGGCAACTTCAATTTATTGATTCAGGCAGTACATTTCATACTCTCATTCCTAGGTTGGTAACAGATGTCCAGCATTTCTGCTGTACAAGCGAATCACTAGCAGTTAACACACAGGCTCATTGTAAGATCTGTAGCTGGCAACCCATCTCTCTTCTGGGCCAGAACAGGTCTAGGCTGACAAGCAGTATCAATGATTGTTCTCTTTATGGCATGACAGGCAAATATTCTCAAATCTTCCCGTGAACAGAAGAAGAAACACTCAGCCCTACCTTTCAAAGATTGTCATCTGACCTTACACTTGCTCTTTTTTGTATTGGCTTTGAACAGAATTTATATGTCCATCTGGGTCTTTCAACGTTGCCATGTTTACATGACATGCACATTTTGCTCCTCTTTACGATTCATTCCCACCATAGTCTATCTCACACACAACCAGAGCAGAAGCCCTTCAGAAGCACTAAACCCAGTACTAGGTTGCATAAAAGTGATAGTTCCCATATGTCCTTATAAACACCATGCCAAACTGTATGTGTACTGTATTTACACTGTGCTAACATCTACCAAATTACCAAGACAGCAGGAGAACATACACCCATTCACATTTCTAAACAAGGCTTATAGTCTGGGTGAGTTGAATCAAATTTAACATTTGATTTTTTTTTTTCCCCCCCCCAAGGAAAAAATAAAGCAACATTGGGGGGGGGAAGGAAGAAGGGGGAAGAAAAAAAAAAAAAAAAAAAAAAAAAAGAGAGAGAGAAAGAGAGAAAATCTGAGCATAATCTTGGCCTGTAGTTTCATGTTACTTGCCAGAACTAAAACATCTGAATCCTGTGGTATTAGACTACTTGAGGACTTCGTTAATTCAGAGGCAGCTAGAGTCTTGGATGGGATTACCCCCAGGAGAGCTTCCTGCTCTCCTGACATTTCACATGGTTCAAAAGAAGAGAATTTAAGCCACCATGACTAAATTCCTTCTCTCCTTTACACTTGAGTTTATTTGCAACCATCCAGTTCTCCAAAACACGGAACCAGGTCCATTAATAGAAGCTGATGATCTGAAACTACACTCTGGAAAGTTCCTTTCCCATCCAGGGATATTTCCTGGCTAAGCAGCCTTCCAATTTTCCTTGGTATGGGCTTTCTTTATAGTTAATAGCTGATCAATCTCAAAGTTTATAAGAGACCCACACTACAGTTTTTCAGCTGAGGACCAAACCTGAAGCGCTCTCTCTGGGGAGACATTGGGTGTCAGAAATGGCAAGCGGATCAGAGCAATGATTTGTTAAACCTGTCCCTCCTTAACAGCAGCAGAAGAGAAACAAAGTAAGTTCTAGATATCCTGCCCAGGGTCATTAAATCTTTTCCTGGCCTGATGAACTTCTCAATAGATTGTATTTTTAGGTAAAAGATTGAGATTTTTCCTTTTAATCTGCAGTTACAGGCCACCTATCTAATTACTCTGTACAGCTCTAAGTCACAAATAGGACTCATCCTAATAACCTGTGAGATATCTCCAGTACTACAGCAAACCAAATCACCTAGCCCAGATTTGCAGCAGAGGCTGAAGTCAGGATACAGTAATCTGTCCTTTAGGCATAGGTGTTAAAGCTTCACTGAGCTGTAGGTTCAAGGCAATTATGGTTGCCTCTTCCATTATAAAGAGTTGTTCAGTAGGATTTGAGCAGCAAAGTGCATCAGTGTCCAGACCAGTCAGAGCTGAACATTGGAAGCCATAATGAGGAGCAAACCTAAACTAGACCATAGGCTGAGGACAAGCAGCTCTGTGATCACTAGACCCTGTTGCATGTTGCATGACCTCAGAGCACTGATATACAAGAGAGTTCCACCAGGGGAACACTTAGACAGGCTTTCATCATAGACTAGACCTTACTGCAGCCTTTCAGGACTTAAAAGGGTCCTATAAAAGATGAGAACAACCTTTTTATCAGGGCCTGTCACAACAGGACAAGGCGTTAATAGTTTTAATATAAAGAAGGGTAGATTTAGACCAGATATAAGGAAGAAATTGTTTACACTAAGGGTGGTGAAACACAGGAAGAGGTTGTCTGGTGAGGTGGTAGAAACTACATCCTTGGAAACACTTAAGGTCAGATTGGATGGAGCTCCGAGCACCCTGATCTAGTGGAAAACGTCCCTGCTCAGTGCAAGAGGGTCGGAGCAGATGACCTTTAAAGGTTCTTTCTGTGTACTCATAATTCATACTCTCCAGCTTCCCTTGTGTAGCTCACTGGACAATGGCAGCTTTCAGTCTGTTTTGAACTTCATTTATCTCTTCTACCTGTCCATTTAGAAGACCTTCTACAGTGTTGCTTAACTGTCCATTAAATCTGTTAACACCAGAGTGATGGAGCAGCCATAGGCCTTGATTCCTTATGCACACTGTGTATTATTGTGGACATGTGATAATGCAAATTCAAATTAATTTGCCAAAGTACTCATTTATAGTAATTATATTGATGGTGGAAGACAAAGAACAATGATGCTTAGAATTCATCATTCATGCCTCATAACTTTCTTCTATTCTTCATATTTGAGACATTTGTCAGCTCTAGAAGAGAAGGAACACAGATCTCTGCTTTCAGGCCAACAAAATTAGATGATATTTTAAGGTACTTCAGTTATGAACTACACATGCATTTGGTAGACAATGAAAGCAAAAAGCGTTTTAATTAGGAACTTGGGCATAAAACTCCAGTGAGTTCCTGGGTGGTGATGTCCAGCTCTCCTGGCAGCCATATTTTACACACCATTTTGAATCATCTCTGCAGGCAAGTTCATGATCAGGTCTTGGATTTCAAACACAATTTTGTCCTAGTTTTGTATTTGTGATGGTGATGCTGATACACTCTCACTTTGTTCTTGCAGCAGCATACATTGGCTATGCAGGGTAAGCAGAGGCAAGTTACGGTTCAAGAAAGGAAGAAGGATTTAAGCATACCTATCAGTGTTTAAAAACAGAAGTCACTCATTTTGTCAGGAAACCTGATCTGCATCAAGACTTGTGGTTGTTTAATGCTACATCAGAGTTGATCTGAAAAACCATATGGGAAGCTGCCCTTCATTTACCCCAGCACCCTTCCCGCCACTTGTTTCTTTGAGGAACTCAGAATCTGATTAAAAAAAGAGGATCACCACAGAAGCAAGTAGGACACACACATCTTGACAGCCCCTGGCATGCAGGAGGGACCAGCTGCATTTCTAAGAACCAATTCACCCATTCTGTAAGGGGGGAAGCAAGGAACAAGAATTTGCCTGTGGTCCACGACTTATTTATAGCCACCACTCCAGTTAGAACTCAGGTCTTTCTGGCCACTGGGAAAGTACAGCCTGAGCTCCAGCCATCTGTTTGAGGGTTAGGCAACCTCAATCTCTGCCAGCTCCTAAACTTTAAAGAAAATAGGGCATTCTTTTTTCTTCCCTTAAAGCCCCTCTTGAGCCTAGATTTATGTGCCTAACAGTAACATTTCCAAAATGCCTCAGTGATTTGGGAGCACGAGTCACAGTAATTTCACGTAGGCACTGTGGTGAAGACTGACCACTGACTGACTCCTAATATGGAAAAATTTTGGCCACCATCATACTGAAAAATGGTAAGGAAAGGTCTAATCTCCAGAGAGCCTCAGCCTTTGAAAAACATCTTAGTAATACTTTGTCATGCACAGCATCAATGCTGGAGTTGCTAGAACTCATTCCTCTGGGGTATAAACTCTTTTCCCCAAAGTGATATTTAAACTATATAGTCATAATTTTGACCACAGTTCAAGACATTCCTTTTCCCTTAACATATATGCCTGTTCAACCCAAATTTAAGAGTTTTAATAATTCTGAAGGACTTTTGATAAGCGAGACAAACTATATGTGAAGGAATGTAATAAATTCATCCTGAAGTCAGGGAATGTCCACTACCTGAGCTGTAGATTTCAGTTAGGGTAATCGAACATCTCAGAAAAGTCCAAATCTAGCCTGCAATTTACCTGTGTCTTTTGTGAAGAACATATTTCTTAATATCAGAGTGAGTCCATTTTTCTTAACATCTACCCTGTTGCCCTGAAGTGGCCCTTCACCTACACCATCTAAAAAAAATAAATGTACTGTGTTTTCATAGCATTGGTGGGATCTTTCAGCTCAAAGGGCCAACCAAGGGGTTGTAAAATGCTGGCATTTAATTTCAGTTTAGAAGAAAAATCCCATCCCTCCTTCTTCCACAAAAGCTTTGGGAAATGCTTCAAGACCAGCATTTGCTGCTAGCAGAAGCATTATTTCACATAACCTCCCAGGGGAAGTCTCACAAGAGAAAAGGCTCTCCAAGACAAAGATCTCTTCCAACCAGCTGGAAAACAACATGTCTTCATTAATCTACTCAAGACATTGGGAATTTTGCAGGACTATGCTACAGATTTGTGCAATACCTTGTATTACAGATCTCTAGTCTCCAAAGGCAATGTGAACGAAGGGATGGGTGGGAAAAGAAGCCTATGATAGAGACTTCTAATTTCTGGTCTTGCATCTGGCACCCTTTTTAGAGTGGCACAGAGGAGATTGGGACTTCCCAGCATTGCATATCTGCTGTATCCAGGGAGGAGTGAGCACCCAGCTGCTCAGCTTGCCACTGTCCATGCACATCTCCCCCCATTCAGAAAGGTGAAAGTAAAAGCTCTTGTGATTCCCTCATTGTCCATCACAGGCAGCATTTTCAGCCCTAACTAGTCACTCTCAAGCACACAGAGGTGGCCTGTACCCAAAGCAGGTCACAGTCCTAGTGACAGAGAAAGGTAACACAACAATACAAAGCCAAGAACAGAGCCCAGGAGCCCTAGTTTGCAAACCAACCCCTTATCCCCTTCACTTGCATGCTTACTACCAACAACTCACAGCACATAATGCAGATGTGGGAATGAAAACAGACTTGCACCTGAACATGTCAGCAATTAGCTATAGGATAAGAGGAAACAGCCTCAAGTTTCACCAGAGGAGGTTTAGGTTGGATACTAGGAAAAATTCCTTCACAGAAAGGGTTGTCAAGTACTGAAACAGGCTGCCCAGGGAAGTGGTGGAGTCACCATCCCTGGAGGGATTAAAGACATGTAGATGTGGTGCTGAGGGACATGGTTTAGTGGTGACCTGGCAGTGCTGGGTTAACAGTTGGACTTGATAATCTTAAAGGTCCCTTCCAACGAAAACAATTTGATGATTCTATGTTTGCACATCTAAACAGAGTTAACTTTTTTCTCCTTAGCACAAGTCTAACCTAAATCACTACAAACAGAACTCAGTGACCTCCAAGGACCACGGAGGGGGAGGGGTGGGAAGAAGGAGGGAAAGAAACCCTACTAATGAACTGTCTGTTCAGCAAAGAAAAGGCCTTAGCACCTCTGGGTTGAATGAAGAAAAAAAAGAAAAAAAAAAAAAGAAAAAGATGTGGCTCATAAAAATAAATAGTCACAGAACACTGGCTTGGCAAAGACTCCACACCAGCTGAGCAGCTCTAACATCTGGGAGCCATGAGTGCCTCAGATCACAGGCTCCCAGACATGTGCGCGACACCATGAACAAAGCATTTCAAAGCAAAGGGTAAGGTGGGGGCAAGGCTGGATTTACTTACTGGCAACATCCAAACATGTGCTGACAGAGGGGGCCAGGAAACCAAGCCAGTCAGAGAAGACAGCCAGTTATCGCTCAGCAGGTAGGTAGGGAGCTATCTCACAGCATGTCATCCCCTTCCATCAGGGCCTCAGCTCTTCCATTAGCCTGGCCAGGTTTAGTGGGAGGAATTGGTAGTGACCATCAGTTAACTATATCAAAGCTTCTCTCCTCAACCTACTAAACCACAGTTCTTCCCCAGAGCTAGGTGCACTACAGCAAAACTCCCCTACCCTCCACCACCCTGAAAAAGAAGTAGGAAGAGGTGCCATCATCAGGATTGCCTTTGTTGTTGGTTTGGACTTTGCTATTGCCGGTTCCTTGCACCTCACCAAAGGCATCCTAGAAACAGCCTACACTGAACACAGAGCCAGCACCAGGCATAAGGGAGGGGCTTTCACAGCCATGGGCCCCTCTTGAAAGACAAAGTGCAACCATCAGGAATAGATACGACAGGTATTTTACTTTCCACATCCACAAATACCACATTAGAAAAGTCTCTGGAAAGCAAAAAAGAAAAATCCCCAACCTTTTCTGCTCCTTAAGAACTGCCAACACTTCCCAGACAGGGAAAGGTGAGTGGAAGGTCAGTCAAACACCAAAAACCCCAACTAACTCGAATGACAGATATACATTTTGGCACACAAATTATCTCTTCAGGCAGCTTCTACAAGGCCTAAGCAGCTTAACAAGCATGTGAAGACCAAGAAAATTTCAAGTGGCAATGAACGATGTTGCTCTGAATTAGGTCAGACTTTCCTAGCCTGGCTACTTGCATTATGCCCAACTTTGGCTGTGCTTGCAGCCCATCACTGAAACCTTCTATTGTGCTGCTTGTTTATCTGCAAGGCAAGATGGCTCTGTGATCGGATGTTAGCTTAAGCTTCAGACAGGCTGGGGTCAGCTCCCAGTCCACCACTTGCTCCCCATGGTCATCGCAAACCTCCATTTGTATAGGCAGACAGTAAATACATTATCAGTTGACACTGTTCTGGCTCGGTTATGACAAGAACCATAAAAAAGAAAGCTTTGAATGCATCAGAGTCTGCAAATCTCTCCCTTCCTCCCCATTCTGCTCTAGGCTTGTGTTTTGTTTTTGCCCCCCTCTTTCCTGGGAAACGTGATGAAGGAGGGTGGAGTGGCTCAGGCTATGTACAAATATTCAGACAGTCTCTTAGCAATAAATGGATCTCAGTCAGTTCTATTATCTGTCTGGCTGTGGCTCCTATTATCTGCTGTGAATTGTAGCAGTGATCTCTGGAACAGCATTCAGGCACCATCATTACTGACTTCCACACCCTCCAAAGACCACACTGTAACAAGGTATGCTGGATAATATTTGCCATTAGAAGAGGGAACATAAAGGATTCAAGCTATGACTAACACAATAAAAGGCTTTGCGTGGGGCTTTACATTCATTGACCCTGCTTTATTATTAAAGAAAATTCTAGGTTCAAAACCTAGACCTGCCTTTTGTACAGCACATCAGCCGATTTACACAAAAAGCTGGTTTCAGCCTGTTCTTGCTCACTCCCCCTCCACCATCCTAAATCTTCATGGAAGACTGAAGCTGGAGAGCAGGAAGGCACAGAACAGGTCTGCCTGGAGCTTACAGTCCACAAATGGGGACCATAAGGCCAAAGCAATGAGCTTCTTGTGCCAGACAAAGTCCCTGGGAAGCCCCTGTGCACCGCAAACAGGGACACTGCAGTGAGCATCTAGCAACTCCGAGGCAAAAGCGTCCAAAATGGCACTGGGATGGCTTTTTGTCAGGGATGGGAATTTTGGGATCCAAACCCACATCTGACTCCCTCACGTTTTTCACAAGCCCTTCGGTTCATTTGTGGCCCATCTGCAAAGCCTACATTGAAATCTAATATCCTTCCCCAGGGTAGGATGAGGATTTTAAGAGAAAACTGCTTAGGTCTCCTTCCCATAGTCAGCAAGGCAAGGCCACAAACATTAGCTCCAAGCTCCACCAAAACTCATTTTCTTATGGGTTTCTACCTGGCAATAGATTGGTTTCAGCCTCCCAGGCACAGAAGCTCTGAACAGCCACTTTCCTGAAACTGGGATATTTCAAAAGCCTCCCTCTCCTGCATGGCTTCCCCGATGCTTTTCTCACTTGGAGACCTATTTCATAGCAGGGCTTAATATCTGACTATTACCCTTCACTCAGCATGGCTGAAAAGTTAGTCATCAACCTAAAAAGTTATTAGGAAACACTTGATACTATGATTGCTTTCCCATGGAATGAAGTAAAGGGAAGAGGTGGGGGAGGGAAGGTGGGTGAACCCTTGCACTTACAGTCAGGAAGGCATTTCCAGCACAAGCACAGCTCTCCCAAAGACCACAGCCCACAGGAGAGCACCCAGGTCCCCAGCTTAGTGCAGCTTCTCCCATTGCTAAGAGCCTAGGGCAGCTGGCAGAGACTGCCTTAAATAGAGCTGCTGCTCCCTGCAGCCATCTCTCTGGGCAGCACCACCCATGGCTAATGCAGCCCAGCTGAAAGGCATTTACTGGCCAGCAATTGCTCACAGGCCTCAGCTGGGAAACAAACCCAGATGGGTGCTTCTCCCCAGTCTACCCATAGGTGTTTGGGTGCAGGAGTGAGGCTGGCTGCTGTCCCTCCATGCACAGAGCAGCATGGGGATGGGGTGAGTGGCTGGCTCTCAAGCATCGTGCCAGGGGTTGTGAAGCCCAAGGAAAGGCTAGAAGTGAGGGAAGGAGCACAAGGGATGAACTCCACAAGGTCTACTCAGGTCAGGGACTTGTAGCTGCTTCCACCAGCACCATCTCTTGTCACATTTGTGTGTCCTCATGAGAAGAAACTTAGGCAAAGCTGCCCACTGCTGTTGTCCTGCATCCTTAGATGACTCCCGGCTACCCCAAACTACTATCACAAGCCACCCTCTGCTCTTGGCACCAGTTCTATCCAGCATCCTGGGAGCTCCTCCAGCTCTGCATATGGTGTGATGTGCAAACCCAGGGTGGAGACAGTGAACGGTACTGGAGGAAGGGAAGATATGAGGGAGAAGTGGGAGCCATGAAAGAGGTTGCATGTGATTAACCACAATCACAAAAAGCATGGAAGAACAGAGTACTGCACCTCTTTGTGGCCACTTTCACACCATGCACAATCTAACTCAAGTCGTATCAGAAGCCAGAGTAGAGAGAAAAGTAACCAGTTGATAAAAAAACACGAACCAACAGCCTGGAAAAATGTGGTATCTCCTTCCACCTCATTTTGCAAGGTGGAACTCAGCCGTTGTATCTACCCACCCAACCTGACAGCTGAAAAAGCATTTACCTTTCCAAGGGGAAGGGGCTGCTGCTGGCTAATAGCCCTTGTGCCTACAGCAGGGCTGGCTGGAGCTGGCAGTCTAAAAAGCTGCATTTTAAGTGGCTTTCTGGCAGGCAGTGCCAAACATTTGCAGAAGATGTTTTGAGAAGGAAAAAACAAAACAAAACAAAAACAAAACAACAAAAAACTGCCCCCCTTTTTTAAGGTAATAAAAACATATTTGATTTGTATATACTTTATATGCTTCATAAAAATGCTTATTACTCTCCTGAGAAGAGGAGAAACAATTTTTTGCATCCCATACTTCTCCCTGCACTACCCTTTATACTTTTATGACGCAGCATTTATTTAAGTCGGAATTGTGCCCGGCTTGTTCTGCCTTTCGCATGGCACATCCTCCCCTCTCTACCCACTCGTTAAAAAAAATAAATAATAACTTTCAAATTTATTTCAGTGGAAATTTGGAAAAACATTATGAGGAAAAAAGAAGAAGCCTCCAAACATAAAGAACACATGGAGTCCAACACTGTCCTCCCTCCCTTTCCACAACTTTTTCCTTTGGTGCATAGATTTTTCCAAGGTCACCTCGGAGGCTTTTCCTAGTTGGCTATTAAAACAACAAAAAAAAAATGCCTGCCCCAAGAAGCGCCTAAAGCCATCACTGTGGTTTGGACTGTTTCCCTGTGTACGGATGCCATGGGAGAAGAAGCAGGGCTGGAGGGGGGGGCAGCTGATATTTTTCCAAGACTTTTTCTCTCACCAGAGGAGGAGGATGAAGATGGAGTGATGAGTGAGGTTCCGTTTGTCCGGCAGCATGAGTCACTCAGCAGCAGTTTCCGATACACACTTTTTTTTTTCCTTTTTTCTTTCCATTACAGAATTTGGTGTCATTTATTCCTTCCTCCTCCACAAGAAAAGAAAAGAAAAAAAAAAAAATCCTGCTACCGTTATGTCTAATTTATTCTGGGAACTTGTTTGAGGACCCACCAAACATGGTGGGGGAAGGGTGATTTGAAACACAATCCAAAATATAATCAGCTCTGGAAGCTTTTAAAGAGACTTCTTTAAGGCTGTGCCAAACCTTAAAGAAGGAAAATACTTCCACTAAATCCCTCCCACCATGAATGGGATCCTGTATGTCTGAGGCTTTTTATTGGCTGGGTGGTTTGGGGTTATTGGTTGGGTGGGTTTTTTTTGTTATATCAAAGATGTTACTTTTTCAAATAGGGTCTGAGCTCTGTGGCTTTTCGGCAGGCAGCAAATTCTTGCTCCTCGGGCATGCAGTGATCTGACACAGCCCTCCCCCACGCTGGGTCGGGTTCTCATGCTAAGATCTGGCTCCTGGAGCTTGAGCTGTTGTTTTTTTCTGGAAGCTGTTTTTTCCCCTTTTCACCCTCTAAAAGCAAAACTAAACAGAACTAAGACCTTACAAAGAAATACAAAAATAAATTAAAAAAAAAAAAAAAAAGCCAAGCTTCACACCAGAAACCCAGCCTGGCCTCCCTCCTCCTGAAATAC
>JANHGN010015280.1:0-10608 GCA_024605025.1 Megaceryle maxima | reverse complement strand
CAAGAGAAGGCCTCACCAGTGAGCCAATGATGTGCACAAGACATCACTGTCATAGTTAAGACCACTCAATCAACAATTTCATGAGCAACATATGGAGATGCATGGCCAGTTGCCTCCTATCTGCCCCCAAAGGAACCCCATTCAGTCTTGCTCTGGACCTCAAACTGAGCAAACCTGAGCTGTCCCTCTGATGCAACTCCCCTCTGTACCTTCTGAAAGAGCTGGACCAGTCTTTAGATGGTGATATTACCTATCCCACTGCTAAATCGGCCCCCTTCATACTGGCAGAGAGCAAGGATGGTTGCAGAGTTCATCTATTTTTTTTTACTTGAATGGCAGAGTATTTCAGGGAGTTCTCAAAGCACTATTTTATGTAAAGCAGGAGGTCCTGCTCTCCCACAGCTCTTTCCTCCCAGTTTCACTTATATCCAGGTCTGGATATGCATAGTATCATAATTTCTTTCTTGCAACAAATGACATTCATTCAGCCCCACAACCAGTGCAGTAGTTCATCCTGGTTGTTTATTCTTTCAGATGCTACATTTAGCTTTGCTCCTCTGTCCAAGCCTCAGCCTCAGCTTCACCAGTCCACTCTGTGCAGAGAGGGTAAACAGGAAAACTCAGCAGCAGGGGAAGGCAGTGCTCTGGGAGCAGAAGTCTCCTTCCCAAGTTCAAAAGGCACGAGGAAAAGGCTGCAAGGGAAAATGACTGGAAGTTTGGTTGGAGTAAACCCCATTTTGTCTGAATCCAGGCTCACAGCTGAGCCAAAGAAAGGCCCTTTCCCCATCAACTAGGAGGTCAGGGACCTCGAGGCATCCTGCTCACAGCAGCCTCATTCTTTACGTGCCACGAGCAACTTCTCTTCTGCATTTCAACTTTTTCTCTAGTGAAATCTCACCCAAAACTAGTAAGGCACATCCTTGTACTAGTGACTCTTCTAATACAAACTGGGAAGCCAGATAGGAATGCTGGCACCCTGATAGTGTTTTCTATTTAATTAATGTGCCTCTCATAAGGGACAGATGCAGTTCAAATGTTTTATCACTATTTCTCCTCCTTCCCCTGAGAAGCATGTGCTCTCGGACTGCACTGGCAGCTATGTGCAACTGGCTGTAGCAGCAGGAAGCTGGTTGTAGCCAGACGCTTCCTATCTGAGCACTGGGTGACTCTGGAGAGCACAATGTTTCTCCTGCCCAGCTCACAGAGTGGCCCAGGTCGCTGTGTGTCCCCGACCAAGCTTTGTGCCACGTGCCATGCTGACCACTGACTTGCTGTTTTCTGCTTCGCTGCTCTTAAAACAGTTGGTCTTTCAGGGCCTCAAAGCAACCTCAGAGACCCCACGAGAAATACTCCTCCTCCGTTCCGATTTCCTGTTTACAATGACGTTTTGGGATGTGTTTCCAAGCCAGTGTTTAATCCTTTTACTCTGCCACATTGATTTTGAATCATTCTAGTTTAAGTGCTATGAGTACCAAGATAAATATTTTTCATGAGTCTCAAACCACAAGTATCTTTATTCACCTTATTTTTAATTTCATCACAAATTATCCCAAATTTAGCTTGACAGGATCCATCTTCAGTAGGGTATCAGAGGCCTTCTGAATAAGAATCAGCCTCGTGAAAGCAGCTATTTAATGGGATTTCAAGACAGCTCTGAAAGAAATAGGTTCAGACCTCCAGCACCACAGTAAAAAAGGGGCATAATCCCCTCCAGGAACACAACACAAACTGTTCAGGAAGAAAACCGTACTCATCCACCTTTACATTTCTTATGCATTAGCTTTCCATAGCTGCTGAAACATGACTGGCATTTCCCAAACACATATAAACATTATTTATTAAAGGAAATTGGAGTAATCTCCCTGAACAGCCAGTGTGCCCATAGAGCACAACCCAAGTGACATCCAGAGCGTGCAAGTACTGCAGACTCAGGGCACTGCCACGTCCGTCTACAGGCTTGTGGCTATTTGCAGCTCGAGACAAGTTCAGCGCAAACTGAATTGCCAATTCTCTGCACACAGGAATACCACAGGATTTTCTGTAAAGGCAATGTGCAGCAAAAAGCTCAAAGTATTTTGCTTCCCCATTTGATGAAAGTTGTGATTCAAAGCTTCAGCGTGACCCAGCAGAATGTGTTAATTTAAACATCCTAAGTTAAAGGGAAGAAAAAGAAGCCAACCTCACAGCAGGTTTTGTGTGCCAAACCTCACCATATAGACAAGTACAATTACAGAACTTCCTGAAATATATTTTTGCTAGAAAGAGAAATGGCTAAAGGTTGCACTGGACTCTGAAGAGCCTCATGGAAGGATGCAGGATTATACTCAAACAAACCACTGAGTGGGGAAAGAAAACCACAATGCCCAATTTCAGGTGGCACCTGAGCTCTCAAATATCTATGATAAAGGAGGTTTCCACATGCAGTGTGTGCCAGCTTGGGTTTTAAACACTGATTATACCTGGAGACAGGTATAATATATATACCTGGTGTGTGTGTGTATATATATGTGTGTGTGTATGTATGTATAAATAGACACACACACACATACCTGGAGGCCCTGCTGTAGATTTGGTGTTACTGGCATGAACCCACTCATTCATTCCCAGGAAAAAATTACTTTTTTTTTCAGCAGTGTGTTCTAACCTAAACTTCTCTGCCTCCTCCTAAAATGTCAGCACTTCTGGTCAACTGTTCAGTATCACCAAGAGAGAGCTGGAACCTCTCCCAGCACAAGCACCCACATCTCACCCCCTGCAGGGCTCTGGGACAAGCGGAGTTTCTTCATCGTTCATTGCATTCTAATGTGCTCACTCGTACAGTTGTTTGTGACCTTTTTTAAGGGAGAGTTATTTGCTTCCTTTTTTCTTTTCCCTGATAGTCATGGACCCTAATTATGAATCCAAGGTCATTATCAGGGATGTCAATTATACAATGGTTGAACAGCTGCTCCCCCTGTTGCCGGCCTAATAGTGCCATGTTGAAGTAGACAGCAGAATTTCTTGTGCCATTTAAAATTTGCTATATCATGAGTTTCCTTTCAATTGCAAAAGCAGAAAAACAGCTTGAATACTTTTCCTCCTACATCTTTACTTCAAGCTGCTTTTACAGTCCTCAGTACATCCTTTAGCATCTTCTGCCTTAAATACATATCTCAAGGGGAATAAAGGGGAATTTAATAAAAAACAAACAAACAATTTTCTCTATATGGTACACAAAGTCATCTACGAACACAAAGATAGGAGCTGCTTTAAAATAAACTCTATTGGAGATTTTTGGCTGTGGGAGTGTAGGGCATGTGGCCATTCACATGTTACAAAGTGCTGTACTCCATGCTAAAATAAACTATTTTGGGGTAGGAACTCAGAGGTAGCTTACTAGAGCAGAGAAGCAACAGCTAATGTTTGAGTCCAGGAAGCAGAGCAGTATTTAGCATGCAACTGAAATGAAAGGCAGTCTTTCTTCACCTTGATATAGAACAGTTTAGATAACTAGATGGAGGTAGCCCCAACAGAAAACTATCACAATTATCAGCGATTTCCTCTTCTGAGTGCAGGGTGAGGAGTGTGGTATGCCACATCCCACCACATAGGAAGTGTTAACAAGCACTGACTTTTTCAAGGCAGGCATATAGCTAGCAAATATCAAGAGACCTAACTCTTCCCCTTTCACATCTTCCACTTATTTTTTCCTTCTTCATCTTGAAAGACGAAAGAAAGTAGCTGAATTCACATGGGGTGACATCCTCTGTGACTTCCCTTGCAAGGTGACACACACCAGCATCCCTGGGAAACATCCATTTGCCAAACCAAAAGTTTGTGGAGAAATCTGCTTCAGAGTCTCTATTCCATAAAGCAACGCTAACATGACATCATACAGAGGAAGATGGCTGTCCTTTAGTCTGCACATCAAATGCTCATAAATGGGCATCTCTTCTCCTCTTCCCCTCAACCTCCTTACTTCCCATTCCCAACTTCTACCTTGCAGAATTCCTTCTGGGGCCTGAGACTAAAGTTGGGCTCTTCCTTACCAAGTATTATCTTCAGAAAGGAAAACCAATGGGCCAATTTATGATCTTCTTGATGGTTTCACAGTCCTTTCTCTGTCCCTGTCTTTGCTGTGCCCCCTCTTACTGTACTAATGAGGATAGAAAGCAAATTAAAAAACCTTGCCATTGTGAGTGCAGCCAGCAGCTATGACTCGGAACAGAGAGGCTGCATATCTGGTGAGATGGAGCTTTTTCTCCCCGTACCCCACCTTTTCTTTTAAAATAGTCACATTAGAGAATAGAAGAACTTCAGAGAATTTGACCCTTTCTCAAAATTAGTATTGCGCTAAGGCTGTAGCCACTTTTTCAGCTAACTCCAGTGATAGGCGAGGTTCTCCATACTGCAAGTTTTGCATGGTCTAATCAGCTCTAGAAGCTTAAACACCTCTCTGAAGCCCTCAGGGTTTGCACATCTGGCCTTTGACCATGCGAGATCCAGAACTCTTGATGTCTTTAGACTTTGAGAACTTCCTGCTTAGGCCAGGGGGATGCTGTCAAAATAGACTTCTTTACCGAGTGACTCAGTACTGCTTTCAGTCCTTGCCAGAAGCCAAGTAGAGAGGCATGAGGAAAACAAACAGAAGTTACTGAAGCATTTCAGAGTTTTCAGAAAAGTTTGGTTCAGCTTTAATTCCAGTAAAGCTCAGAGAAGGATGAAGAAGAAAAATATTTCCTAACCAAATTCCCCATGCAAACACTCTCAGTAGACAAGCATGTGTAAATCTTACACCAGATTTGCATTCCTGGTCAGGACTTGTGAGGTTCCACATCTGGATGGTGAACATACAGGACACATGGAAAAACGCCCTGTAGATACCAGCTCGAGTTTTGCCCTCAGCTCTACTCCCACAGCCAACAGACTTCCCTAGAATTGCATAAGTGTTTCAGAGAAGAATTCAGCCTTTTTTTTTTTTTTTTTTTTCTTCCCCTCCCTTCTGTTGTTTTTGAAGAGCTATGATAACTTTATGGAAGAGCCAGGCAGACACCAAAGGCTGCACGCACACAAGCACGCTTGCTGGGAACTCTCCCCCAGGAATGCTCAGCTTGAATCTGGCCAGGTTTTCATGTAATTCAAATAGTAGAAGACCAACTTCTGAAAACAAAATAATCCAAATATATTTAAGTGTGAAAAACAAAGCTAAATTTGCCTGAAGTTACATAAAAGAAGTTAAACCCCAGACATGCTTACAAAATCCTTCCCTACCTGAGCCTATCTTGGATCTGTATTCTCATACTCCTTCGTAAGTTGTTTGGTATTAATATCAGTTTGATACTGGGAAAAGGGAACCATCAGCTACATCATCAGCTTCTTCCCTCCTGCTTCCCCCCAGAAAAAGAACCATAGCTCAAAGTAAGACAGCAAAGCAGTAACATAGTCACCCCCTAGGCTTGAGATAATGTCACAATGGAAAATACTACAACAAAAATGTCAATATGCCATGCAAACAAATAATGTAACCTAATCTGGCACAAAGAACACTGAAATACCTTTTTCATGATGCCATTATTTCACAACACCACTGAACAGCAGAGGGAAGTTCACATCCCTGAGAGTGCTGCTACAATGATATTATTGTAACTTTAACCTTTGAAAATTTCTTTTAAATATAACCATCTACTTCATGGGGCTTATGACGCTGTGATTTGGAACAATTCAGCCAGCCTAGTATTTATTTTTAAATCACCCATTTCATATATGTGTATACACATAAACTCAAAGCCATCTTAATGAGAATTCCCTGGTCTTTAAAATCACCAAGAAAGCACACAGCCATACATGGAGCTCTAGCCTGCAAACCCAGCAAGAACACAGGCTCTGCAGCTGGTCACAGCTACAGCACCTACAGCCACAGCCACTCCAGGTCCGGACACACGCTCAGCCCACCTCCTCCCATCGAGTCACCAACACGGTAACGTCACTCAGTACACCCAGCTGCAGAGAAGGGCGGTCATTGCCCCTCCACAGATTTATCTTGATCAGCAGACTATCTGCAGGCTGCTTAATCCATGCAGACGGTAGCCGGTGATAACGTACCTTAATTGCAAGCTGATGTCTTTAAACACAGCTGTGCACAGGGCCTCTCTGAATTTCAGCAGTACAGCAAATCTCAGATGGTGTTTTGTTCTGTCTTTATAGTTATTCAGAGCAGAAGCAGCATTTATTTTTCCCCTCAAAATTTAAAAATGTAAAGTCTACCATTATTCAAATCGTTAATGAAGCAACTTGGAAGTTGTAAGCATCCACATGATGTGCAAAGTCCAAGGGTTACCAATTTAAGGAAAACATTAGGCTGTCTTCCTTATGCAGGACAAGAAGAGTTAACTCTGGCTTTTACACAAAATAGAGCCTCTGATTCATCATTGCACCAATCAACTAGCACAGTAAGACCAATTTAGGCAGTTTCTAACAGACTACAGAACCCAAACTAGTCAACAAAATTAAACCAAAAACTTGTGCTTCGGGGGGGCGGGGTGCGTGTGTGTGTGATTCTGACCCAGACATAAAACAGCAACTGCAAGATTTTCAGTCATAGTTTGTAAAAATCACACTCCCTTCATCAAGCTCACTGGAGATCCAGAAGACAACTTCAGTGTGTTCTCCCAATTAAATAGCTCATTTGGATCTAATACGACATTTATTGACTCCTGGGCATGTATTGATTCTGAATAGGCTACAGCTAAGGTTTAGTAAATGCCTTGGAGATAAATCAGCATGCAGGTAATAAACTGCAGATCACATAAGCAAACATTACTTAATTATATTCCTATTAATATATTGAGTCTGTAATGAATTTTTGAGGCATTTAATTATCAATTTGACAAGATAATCTAGGGGTAGTTAATGACGAACCAGTAAATTGTTAAAAAAATACAGACACTTAATAAGTCTCCTAACTGATACTGAATTAACTTGCTTTAGCTGTCTGGTTAAATAGACAGCAGTTAATTACAGAGTGCTTAAACAGTCTCACAATTTTAATATATGACCCTCTTTGCTGTGCAGTAACCATGCAGCAGGAGACACAGGGGTTTCTCCACGTATTTCCTTCAGATGGCTGAATTATTTGCCAATGCAACTTTTGTCTTAGTAAGGTTCAGCAGTTAGGCCTTTATTATTTACAAATGAAATGGATCACTCCCTCTCTTCAGTGATCAGAAGTCGTTGTGAGTGTTAGTCCCTGCAGGATTGACAATAAATGGGGATTTCTTCACTTGTAGGAGGGGTAACACTTTGGAAATGGAAGTGGTCGCCATGAAGCTCCAAGGGGTCCTGGACAGGCAGATAGACCCTGGCTAGGCTATGTCACAATATTGCCCTCTAGATGTTAATGTATATCCAAGAAATGCTTTACCCAGTGCTGAAGTGCAGCTCCTTCTTTGGATAAAATCTGACACTTCACTGCAACAACTGGTTCAGCAGTGACTCATACACGATGATCACTTGCCATGGTGTTTTGGGAACATTAAAAAAAACAAAAACAAAAACAAAAAACAAACAGTTAAAAAAAGGCAAATGAGCCAGTAAAGGCAGCACCAGAGACAAGCATTAACAGTTCATCCCAGAGGTTAACAAATAAGGGTAACAAATATTAAAAGCTGTGACACCTTCTCTAGGAATAGCCTCAAGCTGCACTGAGGAAGTGCAGCTTCCTTGTGCTGGGGAAGTCTTGGCAATAGTTGGTTTGAAATGTAAAACACTGCTGATAATCCCGGGGATGTGCATGAATAAAACATTGTAGATCCTTAATCAGTTGGAGAAAACACATGCAGGTCCTTTAAGCAAAAGACATTTCAGGAAGTAGAGGCAATGTTGCTTGACTCCAGAAGTTCAAAGGCCCAGAGTTACCCAGTCTCTCCTAGCATTAGCTTAAATTTTCAACTGCTGGTTCTTTTAATTTATTTCCTTTGGGGACCATCTAAGAATCAAGGGTTTTTTTCCTCACTAATTATACAGCCTAAAAGCCCTTTCTACAAAAATAAATAAAAATATTCATGCAAAAGCACAAATCCAGGAAGAAGGGCTTTAAGAAGCCACCAAATGTTATGAGACTTAAAAACTTAAGCGGAAACCCCAGGGACCCTTACTCAGCCAGACATTTGCATAACAGTGAAATGACATCAGCAACATCATTCTGCTCTTAGCTCCTTAGCAGCTGTGGTAGTGTTAAGTAGCGGGGTTAGTGGGCACAGTCCTTCCAACACAGCCTCCTCAAGGTACAAACTCAGGGGAGACAAACCCTCAACCTGGGAACAAAAAATATCATCATGAAATGTGTCTCTAGCCGCTATATTTTAGTCATGTTGTGCTCTTCGGAGATAGGCCAAGAAAGACTGAATGTTGCAAAGCACAGTTCCCAAGGTCTCTTTCTGCACCCTGTGGTTTGCCGCCTGGGCTGAGGGCAACTTGGACACCTGAGGAGGCTCTGTTGGCCACTGAGGACATCTCCATCTTCAGCTTAAGCAGAGCTGCTTAACTCTTCCTGCAAACCTGTTCTCCCCAAGGAAGACATGAAAAGCCATAAGAAATCCTTACTACTTCTGAAGTATTGCTTGCTGCGTGTTTATCAGTGACACAGAGTGAAAAGATGCTGTCTTCAAACCTGGGTGTTCCCAGGTCTTGCCATCTCGTTCAGCTACTCCAGACTCAGCACTGATTTCTCATCCACTGAGCAGCGACCTCCCTTCAAAAGGTCATTTTAGGGCAAATCACGGTAAGACCAACATGTACACTGATGTCTCCTCAGAAAAAGAGAGCAGTAGTTGAGGCTGGAAAGCAGGCATAGCCATTCAGCTGCTGATGGAGGTGGAACCATGGCTGATTGACAGACCATTCCCTCTAGAGGGCGCAGAGGGGAAGCAGAGCTGAGTTTAACCCCTTGCTTACTGAACAAGAAGGCAGTGCTTTCCCTGTGCTGACATCAAGCCAGCCAAGGTCACTGGCAGGGCTGTGCTCTGCAGGATACTTGCTCATGCCCAGTTGTTTTGGGCGTCCCATTAGAGAAAGCATTTTGCCAGAAGTGTTGTCAGATATACCACCATCTCTGCATGTGGAATTCAGCACATGCATCACCAACGTGCTGCGGTGTTTTTCAAAAGCCACTTTTGGTCCCAGCACCCCTTGGGATGTCTAGAAATGGGCTCTCACTGCATGCCAAGAAGCACAAGCGTGGCCTATGGTGTTTCTGGGCTGGCTGGTGATGGAGTGGCTGGTCATGGCATGCAGCTGTGCTGTGGCCTGGGAGATTGGCTCATCCTCTTAGGATCTTTGGCCCATGCTGCTGTGATCCAGGGCCAACTGAAAGCATTGTCCTGCTCTCCAAGACCTCTGCTTCCTCTGACCTATCCCCACAGGCTCCTTCTTTGTGATTTCTGCTCAGAGCACAAAAGATGCTCCCGTTGCCTAGGGTGGGTAGATGCCATGCCCTACTAGGGCTGCAGAGGTGGATTGTGAGTGCCACCTCTCCTCCCCAGCATGGATGAGCATTCCAACCTCCTCCTCTTGCCACAGATGGTTGCCGGGGTTTCTCTTTGGCTGCTGTTTTTGGGCCCAGCTGCAGGAGGGCTCTGCTCCAACACAGGCTCAGCTGGGCTAGCACAATGGGAAAACAAAGGCCCGCTCGCTGGGGATCTAAGCCTTTTCAGCCCCGTTTCCTTTTCCGATGCTTTCATTTCCTCTGAGTGAAATGCTGCTGAAAGGAGGACACTGTCGCTGGGGCTGCTGCCACAGGCATGGGGCCTTGGATGTCACTGGCTGCTTCTTCATCTGGGGCAGTGATTTCAAAGGGGCCTTCACGCAGCTCCTCCCTTAGAGATAATATTTCTTCTGAAAAGGCTTACACAAGGAATTTGGTAGAGACCCAAGATCACTCTACCTTAGCAGCAGCCAGCTTCGCTTGGCCTGTGTTCCTACAGCAGATCCCCGTAGAGGTGCTGGACATCCTGGAGTGAGCACAGGCAAGAAGGAGCCTATCAGAAGCTTCTTGGTTTTTTGCATTTGCTCTACAGCCTTCAAGGCACCCAGCAAACCTCGGGAAGACAGAAGGACCCAGGGTAGTTTGTGCTTTGGCAGTTATGGGGTGAGGTGGGAAAGGAGACGAGGGAATGAATGTGGCTTGGTTTTATCTCATGGCTTCACTGCCACTGCCTTTGACACTGAGGGGCGAGGGAAACTCCCTGTGTTGGAGAAAGGGAGGCTGCATTAATTAAAAGTAGTTTGGTAAGTGACAAAGTTATCCTTGCTGGGTAGGGGAGAAGGTGTCAATCTGTGCATCTGCTAAGAAAGAAATTAATATTCCCTGACCTTACAAGAACGTTTAAGGTAAAGCAACTCAAAGTGAACCCCGTACAGAAGACTTCCTAGAGGCGGGGCTCCTCAGGGAGCGATACCCCCTCCGCAGCCGGACATACCTGTGTGGGACTCCATCGTGTCCCGAGGACTGCTGAGACCCCTCCAATGCTGCCGCCCCCGACTCGTGCTCCCCCCTCCGCGCAGAGGTTTTCCCCCCCTCCCTGTGGCCATCGGCGCGGCCCCCCCCCCGCGGCCCCTCTGCCCGCCGGGCCC
>JANHGN010015278.1:43093-60157 GCA_024605025.1 Megaceryle maxima | reverse complement strand
TATAAAGTATTTTCAATTTTTTTTTTTTTTTTTTTTTTTTTTTTTAGCCAATGTGGACTGTATTTGAACCCTCAACTTAAAGGTGGAAAGCTTTACATCTCATTACTAATACCCTGACACAGCCATTCCCCCAGCATCCATTAGCATTGTTCAAAAAGACACGAGAAAAGATTAGGCCCCTTTTTTTGCAATCACAGCTACCACTAGATTAGACTTCAAGCAACACTGCATTTCTCTCACTGTTTTCTATTGTACACTACCAACAGCTACAACAAGCATTTAAAACCTTAATAAAACCAAAATCTTTTACAGCATGGCAGGCAAAAAAAAAAAGTAAGTAACCAAAACTGAAAGGCAGTGGAAAGTAGCATAAAGACTGTGGATAACAGGGCATAACACAATCAGTCATAGCAGCCAAGACTCCCACATGTACAAATGAGAATTATTCAGCTAATTTTTTTTTTTTTTAAAGTTCTCTTCTGATCAAGTGTGCCAAGATAAATGTGGACACAGACACAAGGCCCAGAAAGCCAAGAAGTATGTTAAGTGACTATTAAGAAAAAACCATTCAGAGGTTTAATGCATCACAATCCCAAAATTGAGAAATGGGATAGCATGTCTGAAGGAAACAAGATCTGAAACTTGAACACAGAAGTCCTCCAATACTCTAGTATTTCTAAAATATTTATAACACCCCCCCCTTATACTGCCTGTGTAAGATTCTAGTCTCTAAAGACATCTCTGATCAAGACTGAAAAGCTTAGCAACAACTTTGATAAAAAGCTACTGAAGACTGTAAGCACTTACACAGAAAAAGCGACAGGACTTAGAAAACTATTCCATTTTTCCCAAGAAAGACAAATGTTATTTCAAATACAGGTTTTTTTGAAATTCTGAAATTATAATAGCAAGGAGTTAAACCTGAGAGAGATTATATTTTGCAATGTTCTTAAATTAACATACCTTTCGGTGTAATTGGTTTGCTGATACTGTATACATGTATACATGATCAAAGGGCCAATTTGATATGACCATGACATGGAAGAAGCTTCAAACAACTGCTATCTTAAAATACAACTTTCAATTTTTACACCAATCTGTACACCAGTCTACAGTCAGATAATACTTCTGTATTAAAAAAAAAAAATTTTCTTTAAGACTGTGCATGCACTTGTAGAAGGCAGTATTTTTCTACAACCTCACAAAATAGCTGGCTTTTAAGAGAGCATTTTAAACCACAAGTGGGAACCCTGCACCTCAGTTTTATGCAAGTGAAAAACTGCAAAATTAAAGCTGATGTAATTTCTTAAAATTTCTCACATAGCAGAACTCCAACACAACACTACTCTTTTTAGGAGTAAAGACTATATTTATCTTCAAGTACTGCTTGTTAAAATATAAATGCATTTGAACAGTGAAAAAAGTATACTTTATCTGTAGGCGATATCAACAGTTTGAAGTATCAGTCAAAATTACTTACTTTCCCAAGCATATGCATTTGTTGTTGAAATGTGTGCGCATAGATGTTAAAATGTAATGGATACACACCTAGAAAAGGGAATGCAACTCAGTAGGCCAACACTATTTTTTTTAATCGCATTCTGGAAACTTCAGTTGTCTTGAGCACACCTTGAAAGTAAAATTCAGACTCTGAAGTTGATAAAATTACCACAGCTAACAATATCTTATAACTAGCAAGTTTACCAGTAACACAGTTATTTCAAGTAATCCGAATTTTTTTGGTAGTCATACAATAAGGTGTGTATTTTGCTTCAGCCTGCAGAATCTCTCTTCTGATTAAGTGCATACCAGTAAGTGACATCAGACCGAAACCACATAGTTTCACTCAAGAGCAAACAGCACTAAGCCGAGCTCCAGCAACGCCAGCTAACACACGATGGGAACTTGTCACGCAGAAGCCAGTGCAGCTCCTCAGGAGTCACAACTACAAGTCAGTTCGAAATTTAAATTCAAACTAGTTTCAAAACAAACCTTTAATTTCACATGGAGGAAAAATAACCTGTTGAGCGTTCCTAACTCCACCTCTTTCCCTCGGGGACGTTCAGCATTACTCACCGCCGCGGCAGTGCTAGGGGAGGTCAGAGTACACACCCCGCAACGCGCACCTGCACCATGAACACCTACGGATCAGGTGGAGGACCGGCACAAGTTTCTGAAGGATTACTGCCGCCCCAAATCTGTTTACCGTATGTCAGCAACAATCACCCCGACTGATTCAGCGGCTACAGAAAAATCCTGCAGTACTGGACTCTCCCGGTTAAACCTTTCCTAATTGCTACCCGACTCTTCAGTCTGGAACAAAAGGGCACGGCCTGGCCCAGCGCGCTCCGGCCGCCACCGGCGGCTTCTCGGGGAAGGCGGGGGGCGTAGGCTACCCGCCGGGCAAGGCCCGTCTCGTGGGAGCGCGCCCGGGGTCAGCACGTACCCATCGCGGCGCCGGGGGCAGCCAGGTACCGCCGCACGTCCAACAAGTAGGCGGACGGGCAGGGAACGCCGCGGGAGGCGGCCGGCGGGGCACCGGCCCCCGGGAGCTGCGAGGCAACTGCGCGCTCGCTCGGCGCGGCCAGCAGGCGAGAAGCTCGCCAGGCGCCCACGGAAAGCGGCGGGCAGGCCCCAGCCCTCCTTGCCTACCCTCCTCAGGCCAAGCGGCCCCGACAGCTGTCCGCGCTCCCGGGGCGGGCGAGGGAAGCCCCGGCCACCAAGGTAACAGGCTCGGCAGAACACAGGCTCCCCCGGCGCGGCAAGCGGCTGCAAGGCGGCGCCGCCAAAACCGCGCCGGGTGGACAACGAGGATTAGAGAGGGGAGGGAGCGCCGCCGCCCCGGGGCTGAGCCTTACCTTCGTGGAAGCCGCCGCGGCCCTGGCAGACATTTTGTTTCTTTCTCCCCCCCAGAGTAGGGTGAATGTGTGCGCGCCTGCAACTATTCAGACCGAGGGAGAGAAACTCCCCACCACCTCCTGCGCCTCACGCAACTGCCCGAATAAACATCCCAGGGCGCGGGGAGGAGGAGGAAGAGGAGGGCAGTGGGGAAGGGGCGGGGACCAGGGAGGAGGGAGGAAGAAAGAGGAAGGGGAGCAGAGGCTCAAGTTTGATAAAAGTCCGGTCTTTCGCCTGTGGCCAGCGGCGCCTGGCGCCCCGTCGCCGGGGCCCGCCGAGCCCGCCCGCGGTGCCGCCGCCGGGGCGCGGAGGGCGGGAGCGGCCCCGCTGCCCTCTGCGCGCCCGTCCCCTCAGCGGCCGCACCGCCCGGCCGCCACCGCGTGCCTTTCCCCCCGCGCAGCCACTGACATGTCTGACTGCCGGCACGGCCCAACCCGCCCGCGGGGGGAGTCCCGCCCTGTCGCCGCAGTCCCCCGGGCCGCCTCAGGGCCCATCCCCCTCCGAACGGCGGCGGAGCGGCGGCGGAGGGGTGGTCGCCCCTGTCTCCGCTGCCCCCGCCGGCGGCCGCGCCGCTTCGGGGGCGCCCGTAGGCCGCGCCCGTCATTGGGCTCCCCCGCGCGATGGTCGGGGCGGCGGGCACCGGGCGGCTGCCGGCCCACCGCAGCCTATGGGAGTGCGGGGGGCGGTTTGAACAGCGGGGAGCTGAGGGGGCCGGGGCCCTCCACTGCCCCGCGGAGAGGCAGCACTGCCGGGAGGTGGCCGGGGCGGTGAGCGCCTGTACGGCCGCGCCGTTGTTGGCGAGCACTAGGGCGGCTCGGCCAAGAAAGGCTGAGCAGCGCCGATATTTGCGTTCCCCTCCGCGCTCGGTCCTGCCACCACGGGACGAATAAATTCTCGTACCCGCGTAACCGACTGCAGAGCTGGGATGTCAATCAGCGAGGGCCCAAACCTGCTTTTGTGTTTGTCTATTGTTTGAAGGGGCAGGACGTTAGTTTTCAAGTTCCTAATTGTACATTTTGTTCTTGAGATAAAAGCAATAAAGACACAAAGAGAAAACAACTCGGGAGATTTGATTTGGTTTAAGGTGGTGACTACATAGCCTTAGCATTTCCTAAAGCACCATGAACTGCTGCCTGTGGCTTTAAAAAATAAACATTTTCGAGTCTTTTAGGCCAAAGGATTTTAGTATCTTTTACAAAGTAAGTATTTCTTTTAAGCACTAAGAGAAACACTGCAAACAATTTTTTCCGTCTAGAAAAATACTTTTTAAAGATGTTATCTTCGTTTTCAGAGGTAGGTGCCTAAGCCATGCAAGATGAGGCTCTATCTGAAAACAGAGTTGGAGTTGCACACTCTCACTTCACTGCCCTGGGATGGCTCATGTCACAGAAAGCTGAGTGCATACTCCCAAGCTTCACAGGACCAATTCATAAGTTAATCAAGCCACTTCGAAAGGAATCATCCACTGAAGTGCTTCAAACCTCAGTGAAAAGATGGCATGCTCTGTATATTAGCTACATCACTGTGGTCCATCGTTTATTGTGTTGACTAATTTTAGTATAGAGCAGAAGTTCCATGACTAATCAGATATATCAGCTTCCACTGAAAAGAGAGTCAGTTGGAAAAAATCCCAGACAAAAACTGGACTATTTTGCACTCACTTTACAAGCAGTTCACAAGGCATAGATGACAGTAAAAGGCTCGGTATTAGGGTCCCAACTTTCCTGCAGTCATACTTTTCATGTGCTACCAGTGACTTTAGTGCTCTGTGCAATCTTCAGAAGTACTGAAATACTTAAAAAGAGGCAATAATTCAATGAACCAAATCACTCCTCTACAAAGAAAAGCCCTACCCAAAGCTACTGTATGAGTTTTACGTTTGTTCTCCTCTGAAAATAAACAAATTCATATTCCAGGAAATAGCTGAAGCAAATTCCCAAGACAGCAATCCGAAATCAGGGGAGAAGGGCCAACTCCTCCGCCACAGTGCAGAGAATGCAGCACTGCAGGGCGGTGTAAGCCCACTGGGACCGTCTCCCGCGGAGCAAATGGTGCCAGCCCTCTGTCTCCTACCTACTAGGACAGCCTCAAAGCTCCAGTAACTTAGAGCTTTCGTCAGCACCATCCCCGACTTTCTGGCACCTGACTGCTTCCAGCCTACCCAAGTACAGTGGCTTCACTCCTCCTTCCCCGAAGTGGCACAGCTGTGCTGAGCTCAGGAGGGGCTCATCCCTGTGGGACATCTACACAGCAGCATGGCCTTCTGCCAAAACTACTCTCTGGCCCCTACCATGAAAACACTACTGCAGATTTGTTATTTGTCAATTGCCAGACGTAACTACGCCTCAGATTTTTTTTTTTTTTTTTTTTTTTTTTTTAGTCTATCTACACATGCAGAAGGCAGCATGTGACAATTTTTATGCTCACATGGTTCATTGCCAAACTCTCAATATTCACCAGAAGAGGCAGGAAGGAAAAGGCTGAGATCACAACAGGAAAGAGGGGGACGATTTCAAGGTGTGGAGACACATGAAAAGAAGCTCAGGGAGGGTGACCTGATAAAGAGTAGGGTAAAATAATTCCTCCCTTTCATCTGTGCCCTCCCCCCCCCCTTGAATAAGAATAGTTCTGGGGAGGGTGGGCAATGCCTGCAGGTTGGGGAGGAGGATAGGCTGGCAACAAAGATTAAAGACCATAAAACAAGATGAGGCATATGGCAGGGGAATGAAAGAGGACCACAGGCATGCAAGCAGAGAGGTGGAGATGGATCCCTAAAATAAGGGATAAGGACTATGGGTAATAAAAGTAGTTATTTGTGTATTGGCAGAAAGATGGGGAACAAATAAAATGGTGAAGGAAAAATATTAAGCAAAGAAAGCTCCATCAAAGATGGAGGTGCCATTTTTGTATCATCTTACACTGCATAATAAAATGCCATCAATCCATACACTGAATTTGATAAGGAAGTAGGCTATTTAACAAGGAAGGATTTCTATCTAGAGGTTCCAAACATCTGGCAGTGGATAGAAAAAGATCACAGATAAACTCTCACCAGTCTGGGAGAGAACATACCTAACTCTTTTGGCCCACAGAGACTACTAGGGCTCGTTTGATTGCTTTCCTTTTCTTTCCTTCTTTCTTGTGTTTCTTCCTTCTTTTCTCTCCATCTCTTTTTCCTGTTTTGTCTTTTTTTTTTTCTTTTCTTTGCTCCTTCCTTCCAACATTGTCTAAAACTCCATCTCTACTATTGATATGAATCAGAGGAGCTAGAAATGCCATCTTATTCTATTAACATTGATAAAATGCATATATTTGTTGGTAGATATGAATTATTTTAACAAATATTTTTTCTAATAACAGGACCACATTCCTCCCGTTCTTTCAAATTCTTCCTTCAGGAGAACTTTTTCATCTCTTCATTAATAAATTGCTCACAAGAAAAGCTACTATCAGCAGTACTGAAAATACCAAATCAAATGTTGGTCAAATGTTGGTTGAATCAATCTAAAATAATATTAAGTGAAAGAAACCTCGCACATTACTCCTTATTTAACTTTTTTCTTTTTAAATTCTTAATAAAGTATTAACAAAATTAATCTCTGAAATTTGCAAGTTGTATTTTTTGAAGACTGTTGGGATTCCAGTGTATTCATATATTCCCGTTAAAAAGGCTTTAAGGAAACAGCAAATGTCTGTGTGTGTACATATACACATACTAATATATAGTCATATATATGTTTCAGTGTTTATGCATATATACGCCCTAAATATAGATTCCATTCAGACAGATACAGATATATACCACGTCCTATCTGTTAGCTGAAGCTGAATTTTAAATAACATTCCTGATATGGCCCTTTTAGGTCCTGAAAGCAAGATGACTTCCTCATATGTAGAGAGAAAGTTGTCTTAAAAGTCATCAGATGACAAAAATGAAGTGGTTTACTCATCCTTTAAGTAACTGCTACTGAGAGATGTCTAAAAAAAGTACTATTATATTTTCTTGGTAGGAAACCTAAAAATAAACCTACTATTTTATCAGTATACTTCAAACCATAACCCTAAATTGATTCAAAGGACACAGAAGGACAATCAGATGTGTGAATCCTTCTGTCTAACTAAAGGCATGTGTATCTGTTACACTGCAAGAACAGGAAGTCTATTCTCTACTTGTGTTGACTTAACTTTTTAAGAAATGATTCGAACATTTAAAGATGGGGAAGAAGGAAACTGCAGAACCGCAGCCACTACAGAGACAACTTCCCGTGGGTTTTGTGGTGTGTGTGGCTCAGAAAAAGAACAATTCATATAAGATCTTTCAGAGATATCAGATGGCTTTCCTGCCCTATGAGTCTTGGGACACTTAGCTATAAATATGCCTATATATTATCAATGATGTCAAGCAGCTTAGTTGATATTGTATGTTCTGTATTTGTAACTGCCATCCGATTTCAGCATTTTAGAAATAAAGAAAAAAGGGGAAGAGAAAATCAGAATTCACCATGTAAACCACAAGAAAAGAAACTGTTTCTACCTCAAGAAATAAGAAAGTGGTTTAAAGAAAGCTGTGGGGAATTCATGTCCTTAAAGTTACATGTAATTTCAATGTCCTGCTGAATCAAATCCCTAGGGGGAAAAAAAATGATGTAGTAATGATTCTTGTCTTCCCCAAACTTCCACACAGTTAAAGCTTGCTTCCTAGATCTCCTTCCTCTTTAAAAGGCTGTGTACCACTGCAGGTGTCCCTTCCAGAAACACTGTAGATAATTGATCAATACACAATGAATAGAGTCTTCTGATAATTCATTACCTGTCTCATACTGTTAAACAAAGACAAAATCCCAAACATCTGTAGTTTCTCTCTCAGTAGGTTAAAGCATCCTCCTCATGTACACACCAGAGGCTGCATAGGGCCTGAATTGGAATAAACCCAACCTGTTTTGACAGTCAGCTTGTCTTAAATTCCTGCTGTTCTCAACTCCTTCATTGTTATTTCTCGTTTAACACCTTAAAAAAAAAGAAGTATTACCTTTAACACAGTGCCACATTTTTCTCCTCAGTCAGAACATCACTTCAATTTTAAGGAAATGACAAGTAGGTTGCAGAGGCAAAGCAAGATTAAGGAATTTATCACTGTAGAGATGAAGAGTAGTCTCTCTGATTATTATTTTGGGCTATCTTTATAAAACATAAACTCTTGTCTCCTTGGTTTGAACAAGGTCTTAAAGAATCTTTGTCATCTCCGTGAGTAGTGACAAAATCTGAGACCACTGCTGAAGAAAATGTGATCTGTGAGTTTTAATCTTGGTTCATGACAGCAGGGCTAATTTATTACATCAATGTTATGTAAAACTATACTACTTCCCACCTCAGACAGACGTTTTGTGAACAGGCTTGTATATTTAAATGCACTGCAGCCAATCAAGGCTCATTTTATGAACTGCTTCACTATAAGTAGCCACTGGATGTCAAAATGTTAGATATTCTCAATTGTTCTACTTTCTCCAGGTTTATTTGGTAGAAAAGGGACAGTAAATATAATGAAAGACAGCTGTGAAACTTAAACAGGCCTACAGTCACTGCTGATGCGGTTCCAGTCTGATAAACGGTTACACCACAGGCAAGTACTACACATACTCCACTGATCTGTAATTCTTGGGTTTCATATTTTGCTTTCAGAGAGCATGACTAGCAGTTTATTCTTCAAAACGCTTGCCCAGACAACAAGCAACATGTATCAAAGATTAACTGCACAGGTAACTTTGATAAGTAAAAGTGAAGAACAAACAGACATCAGGATAAATATCTTCATGACTTACAGTGTAAGTATTTTGGGAAGGCAGGTCAGGGAGAGCTTAAGAAAACTGATTGATTTCATTACCTTCTAGCAAACAACCCTGCTCAAGACCTGACATTTTCCAGGAACCCTTGCACACGATACGAAGTGACAAAACTGTTGTCTGAAACACAAACAGAAATCCCCATGTTTAAAGAGGAATGAAGCTGGGGAGGAAAGAGGATTACAGGGATGTCGTTTTCCAACACAGGTAGTTTTGAAATGTGAGACCACTTCTCTGTTTTCTTGAGCACAAATATCACAGTTCTGATCAGTACCACAAGAAATTATCATGACTCATTTTTGTTAATGAGAAAGGCATGCATATAGAACAGGAAAATATGTACTGAAGATTGTTACATCCAACACAAAAAAATATACCGAAAATTGTTATGCTGCTAAGAAATTTTATAGATAAGACTGCAAAAGTGTGAGCTTGTTTGTTTCTTAATTCTTCATATAAGGAAGACTTTTTTGTATAACTGCAAAAATTTAGAAACTTAATTTACTGAAATTTATAAATTATAATCCATTTTTATTGCCACCCAGCTTTTGACTTTTAGCATATCAAGATTTATTTTTATCCTCTAGCCCTTCTTATTGCAACTGGTACAAGATTCCATCTATTCTTTTAAAAATCACATTCACAAGTCCATCAAGTCAAGCAACTAACAGTGAATTTAAAAGTAGGAACACCAGATTATACCCAGTAATTCCAGTGTAATCTTTACCTTAGTTGGTAGCTCTGTCCTAGTAGCACCTGCTTTATAAAAGTGACTTCAGTAAGGTTTAGAGGAGGTAAGGGGATTAAGCTCCTGATGGTCATACCCATAGGGTTATGAACCCTTTCCACCCTAGTATTTGCTTTTGTTTCTACCTCAAGATATTACAAAGTTAAAAGAAAAGCCTTTAAAAGGATTGCTGGTTTTGTCAGTGAAAGGAACTCAAGCTATCTTATTTGTATGCCCTGTAGCTTTCTTAACTGGATATTATTGGATGACTATATTGCATAGTGGTGTCACTACTGGTCAGTAATGATTTTGTTGGGCCTCCCTTTCAAAACTATCATCATCCAAAAATATATGAAGCTTGAGACATGAATTTGCCAAATATTACTTTTCTATAAAATACTACAGTAGAACATAATTTTATGAGTTGTAACTCCATGTTTCAATAATGCAGCCTTCATCCTCAACAGATCTTATTTAAGATAAATTTCTTGAGCATCCCATACTTCCCATTTTAAAGTTGAGGGTGCTTTTCAGTCGCTTTTAGTCTGTAGCAACTAAGGAGACATCTGGTTATCTGTGATATTACATATTCTATTTTAGCTGTGTCTGCAATCAGTAGCAAAATTTAGCTCCCAGGGACAGCATGCGGTTTTGCAGTACGCCCTGGTGGAACAGTTCATCTGCGACAGTTATAGTGTGGTTAATATTAATCTTTTTTAACTATAGAAATAAAACTCATGACTTAAGTCATGAGTTAATTTTAAAAGTTTTCATTATGTGTCACAGTTTCAAGATGGCAATATACAAGAGAGGATAATAGAATAGAATAGAAAGTGCTTACTGTGGGAGGATATTGCATTATTTCCTGACCTGTTGTCAGGAAAGAAAAAACATTTCACGGGTTGGCTTTTGAGCTTTGGTATGACAGGGCACATGAAATCAGTGAGCAGTATACTCTAATGTGATGGAAGCCCTGCATTCTTTTAATGTTACTTGACCATTTGTTTCTGGTCTTGCACCATGTCACCACCTCCATATCTGCCATCAATCTCACTCTGAATGGGGACAACTAAAGCAATACTTGTTAAAAAATTATCCTTGTAGCAAAGAGGCAGGAATAAATGGCTAAAAATGGGAACTTTTTAAACTGGATTTACTGACAAAGGTAACATGATTACCTATCTACACTTGCATAGCATTTACCTACACTTCAAGCATGCAGGCCTCCTCCCTTGCCTATTTCCAAATCTGTGGACAAAAGGCATCTTCTGCCTTGCAGAGTTAAGGCCCTTTCATACCTGATCTGAGCTAAGATTGCTTGCTTCTCTGCTTGAATAACCGCATTACATTTTTTCAAGGGGTCCTGTAAGATGTGCCACCACGCATGTGCATGAAATCTGTAGAAGCACATTTATTTTAGTTTGGAGATTTATATAGTATTGGCTGTATATAGACTCAGTGAAACCAGCTGTCACTGAATCACTCCAAAGCTCTCAGAAAACGTGCATGCTTTTTATGCTTAGTCCTATTAACTGCAAACCATGATATTTTCAGTAAGATATTGTTTAGAAATAACTAAATACAATTTTAGGTCAAGATTTACAAAACCAAGTTTTGATCACAGAGTAATACTGGATGTTTAACACAGTAAACAAGAGGTTCAAAAAGATATTAAGTACTGAGATCTTTTTTTTTTTAATGAGTCATCACACTGCTTATACTGATACAGGGTCCAAACTTCACTTATTTCTCTCAGTTGATTAAATTCAAACCAGTTCTCTAGGCATGTGTACTGCAAATAGATCCGTCAACTGATTTACATTTGCCAAACCAGAAGTTCTTCAGAGAAACTCAAAGGTGGTATCTTTCTCCAGGAAGGAGGGGGGGCCCTCAATTCTGATCTCAGCTGAGCACTGCTGGTTAAAACTGGTTGTGCATTTGCTTACTCAGAAAAGATTAGCATTTGAGAAGTTAAACATATGTGACTACGGGTGTATCTTTACTTAAATGCCAACTTTAAACCTGAGAAATAGGCAGTCAGAATTTTTCTTCACTTGCCGCATTACCAGAGAAACCTTCCCTGTTGTATAGGACCACACGTCACAGCTTATATTATAGTGATGTCAAAAGGCTCTACTCAGAATGATGCTTTAATCTAGCTAAATGTATAGAGACAGTACAGAAAGAGTCAAAAATATTTACAGTGTAAAGCTAACAGGGCAGATGCTTTATTTACCACACTTGGATGAACTTCTCAAGTCTTACATTTTTATGTTTTTAGGTAGCATAGGCTTCACAGAATAGTGCACATTATATCAATTTCATTAGCTAAATCTTTTCTTTACACAGCTGTCAGTTCAATCCAGTGTGCAAAGTGGAAAACTCTAACTGCTGTATCTTTTTTTAAATGTGTGAGATTTTAATACTTGTGAAAAGTGCTAAACCAAGAGCCTAGGGACTGAAATGCTTCTTGTTTTCAGAGCAGGTAAGGAAGGACAAGCATTAAAGCAAGCTTCCCTGCGAAGCCTAGGCAGTGCAGCTGCTTTCAGCCCCTCGATCCCTTTGCCTGGAAGCTTGTCTGTTATTTTCAATGCTATGCTTTGGTCTAGTAAATGATGCAGCTTCTCCCCATACATCTGTCTCCATAACTAGTAAATCTTTCTGAAAGCCTTTTCAAAACTGGAGAAGCCAATTTGGCCAAGTGTGAGAACTTTCATGAGTCATATAATACTCTTAGTTTTTGTATTGTTTTAAGATGAGTAAAATATTATAACTGACAACAAGATGCTTGATACAGAAGTGATTTATACAGCTTCTTATGATAACTGTAATGTTAGCGTGTTTTTAAGAATGTCTTCCACAGATACTTTATTTAGCCTTATTTTCCCATACTTTTCAAAAGCTGCTCATTAGAAGGGGCAGCCCTCAAAACACACTGGTTTTTTTTTTTCCCCCCTTCAAAGACCCAATTATAAAATAAGCCCTGTTTTTCCTGGTTATGTGGCATGCTGACGTTTCTCAGAACACCAAATACAGGCACTGTTGCTTTTTAGACACACACTGCTGGACAAGTAGATTTCATACTACTTCTAAATGTTTTTATCAGGGTAGCCAGATTCTATTTTCACAACTGGACATCTCTTTGTTTTCTGAACATTATATGCCAAGACCATGCGCAAAACAGAGCAAGCCTAGCCACTAAGTCACCACGGAAAGTATCCAAAAGCCTTTTACTAGAAGAAACACCATTTTATAGACTTCCAGTACAGGCTAATTTTTCTTTCCAGCCTACTTCTTTCCTTTCCTATGACTGTGTCTGGCTGCACTAATAGGCCTAAATGGCTCTGACAAATTGATTATGAAGATAATTAATTGTTTCTTTTTAAAAGCCCCGTAATCTGGAGGCAGCAATGGGGGTTGACAGAGATTTACACAGAAGAGGGGAGAAAGGGAGGTGGAGGCCTTATTCCCCCATGAACACCAGAATAGTTGCTACAGCTCACATGAAACCACCTCACTCTGTTCCCTTGCCAGAGCTGCATCATGAGCAGTTAACCCACTCCTTATTCTCGGCACAGAAATAAATTAGAGGGGTAATCAGTGAATGCTTAGATCATTTGGGAAAATCAGTGAAATAATCTCTACCTACATAAGCACATTCAACAAGGATTACAAATCATGTATGCTGTTTCTTATATCTGCAAAGGCACACAACAATATAGCAGTTGTTGCCCTCATTATATTAAAACCAACAAATAAATTCTGAGCTTTGCAAAATCTTTGCTCATATATATGCAGGGTCAGCTTTACCCATGGTCATGAAAGGCCCAGAGACAAGGGTGTGAACAGTGATGCCTCCCTCCAGCAGTGCAAGCCTCATCTTGCACAACCTGCTACTGAGAGCCAGAAGAGCAATAAGGTGAATATATCTTCAGAACATGTAATTGTGTTAGTACCTGATAATGCTACAGCACAAGTAAGGAGATCTTATCAGAACGTGATTTAATGTCATGACTCGAGCTTGATGGTGAGCATGTGAACAATGTTAATTGAATTACAAGTTTTGAAATTAAAATTTCATTACGGATGATATTTCATTTGAAAATTAGCATTTTGTTTCTAAGTGAACAGATCAGACTGTGTAACTGAGGGATATCCAAATCACAGTCTTTTTCATGCCACTGCAAAAATAATTCCAGTGGTCCCAAGCACAAGTTGACTGAGGTCTCACAAATGTATGTGTTATATATGTGCAGATAAACTTCTTCTCATTTCTGATTAAAACAATAATTTTCTGTCTTCCTGCCTGCACTGAAAAGGCAAATACTGAGCTTACATGACCCTCCCCCAACTCTCCTTCCAAAAAACTGTTGTCATGTGTTAACAGCAGGGAGAGAGAAAGGAACCATCTCACAATCTGCTTTACCAGTATTCTTATTATTCTCTGGACAGTCTGAAAAATAGTATTCCACAGCACCAGCAAGTTCCCTGTTTTTAAAGAGGCAGTTCTTGTATTTGAAACCAAAATTAATTCAGCCAACATATGCACTCCATTATTAAAAGGCTCTCTGAATATAAGGAAACCGAGATGCTTTAAAAAGTCATGTGTCTGAAGTTGGGAGTCATTCCTCTGTCCATTCAGTGTGTGCAGTCAGCCGTGGGCAGCACCCCCTTAAACAAACAGTCCCACTGCACTGGCGGGGGAGTGAGGGTGGCGATTCTCATGTTCACCCACACTCGGCACTGGCTGGGTGAAAGGCAGCTTCCACCTCTGGCAGAGGATTCCACCGAAGCCCTCCCCAAGAGCTGGTCAGAGGATGCGGTGAGCCAGGCGCTGGCTCTGGAGGCACCTTCCCTGCCCAGCCGCTCTGACCTGCTTGGCTCCATCTGTGGCCGCAGCCCTCTGCCCCCCGGCCCAGCTTCTGCCATGGAAACCTTCTTCAGACTCTGGAGGAGCCCGACTCCCTGCCTGGCTAATATTTTTAGAAATGACCCTGTTGCTGCAATGTATTACAAAGGAAACAAATGCATCATTATATAACATTATTACAATTACATTGCAGTCTTTGCCTCAGAGAGACAGAAGCACAGCAGATCCCAAAATTCTGCCATGTTAAGGGGCCGAAAACAGCACACAGCTGGACACTGAGTGCATTGTGTCTTGCATAAAAATAGAGGTATAACACAGCACTTGGATTGAGGATATCCCCTCACTCCATCAAAAAGTTATGCATCTATAAATCTTGAATGACTTGCAGCACAAAAACAAATTGCTAGGCTGCCAGCTGAGATTTCAACTCATTTTGAGCCTCCAATTATGCTTGAACAGGTCTTGAAAACTCTGTTTCTGACTGCATAGCAAAGCATGGAATGGGCAAGACAAATATTGTAGTAACCTTCATGAGCAATCTGAGTTATTGTGGAAACTATCCTCTGCCCTTTCTCCTCTCTGGGGAAGTCAGTACTGATTAAGAAAACATATTTAATAACAAGATGCTCCAAAAATTGACCAGTCGGGTGTTATTCCCTTTTTAACATTTATTTCAATATTTTAAACAAATATTTAATTTCTGATGTTATCTCTCCATTCTCTGCTATATGGAAGAAGCATTTAATAGACATACTTTGATGTAAGCACAGATTCACAGACAGATAATTTTCTTCTGAACAAACTTGTTTCTGTAAATATAAATGCAATGCAAACATAACTGGCACAGTCCTCTCTGTGGTAACAGCTGTGATTAAATCATACCTGCTTCTATTGTCAGGGTTGTTTATTAACCTCCACTTTGCAATGAAAGGGCACACAACTGGGACTACACCCATATTTTAGCAGCAGCAGGATACAGATGTTAATTCTGGACTGCACTAGCCTCACATCCCTCCAGCTCTGTAAATGGCTCAAAGCCAGTCTTTCTTATTTTTCTCTTCTAGTTTTTGGGTTTCTTTATATGGAGATCATTTGCTAGGCTCTACATTTTTGCTTTGTTCTATACCTGAAGGAAAAGAAGTGTAAAATACATAGCATGAAGCATACTGCTTTTCAGCATTCCTTTTTCAAGAATTTTCTGGCACCTTTTTAGAAGAAAATTTTCCTTATTCACTGAGAATTCTCTTGTATTGTCACCTTTTCCTCATGGAAGAGGGCTGCTGAGACACAAACAGCACAAACACCTGGGTTCTACCACATGCATGTTGGTGGCCTTGGGTCAATCACTTAACTTCTCTGTACATCAGTAAAACATCAATGGGGGCTATATGGCCAAACTACTGTCTTGAAGAAGCCTTTTATGTGCTTCAGAAATTATCTGGTGGTACATAAATACACAGTACTGCTCTGAAATTGTAATTGAAGAAGAAAAGAAATTAAGCCAAATACTGGTAGCCGTTCTTAAACACACATGCAACTTGCAAGTTCAATTCTTAGTATTTTCAGTTCATTTTTTCTCTCCTGATTGAGTGTCTTAAAGTGCATGTTACTTCTGCAAGGTACCTCATTATTGCTTATTATGTACTGGCAAAGTATGGGATTTGTCAGGTTGTTCTTAACAGAAAAGGCCAGCTGTTGTCAGTTTCTTCCACAGTGTAAAGTTTTTGCAGATACAGTGCAGACAGTCCAGGATTTTTTGAAAGCAACATTACACTGTCAATTACAAACTGATTTTTCATTTCTTCATATTATCACCTCAATTTCTCCTTTGGCATTACAGCTGTGTATCTCTCCCTTTGGACGTTTCCAAGATCAGACGGGCTACAGCCCTGAGCAACCTGGTCTGGCCTCATAGCTGACCATGCTTTGAGAGGAGGTTTGAGCCCCTCATTAGGTCCCTTCTAACCTGAATTATTCTACAATCCAATGGTTACTGCTTTCTCCTAGTGAAAATTAGAATCTATGATGGTTTTCAGCTCTATATTAGCTTGTTTTTACAACAGAATATAAATGTTATGTTCTGCCCCTTTTCAACTTCCCCAACAGGCTTCCTGAAGTATTTTCCACCAGCAGTGGATGCCACTTTTTCAAGCTTCTTAAGTAATAGCAGTGAGCTTTATCATACCTTTTTCTTCCCCTTTCTACTGTCTGACAGGAGACATTACTGCCATTTGACAAACACTGTACCTTTACTTTTCTTTTTTGTTATTCCTTTCTCAAAGAAATACTCTAAGTTATAAAAAGCCGATTAGCTTTGCGTGCACCTGTATTAGAATTTCTCCTGTCTTTAAAATATAATGTGAGAACAAAATAATGTACATAGAAAACTTAATAAAATGACTGCTGGAGTCTGGAACCAAAAGAGAAAAGCTAAAACATTATCAACTAAGACACAATTGTTTTTTACTTCCACCTTATCTATGCTTCAGATTTTTCAGCAAATTGCTGTTGATATTTTATCTCCTCTAAGCACTGTTCAGTATGCAAACAAACACTTTCATTATTTTTGCTTGCATGGATTTAAGATTTGTAATGGTAGACCAAAATATCTTCTTCTTTTTTTTTTTTTTTTTTTTTTTTTTTTTTTTTTTTTTTTTTTGCTCTTTCTAATTATGAAGTGTTTATGATGTGTCTGATCGGTTATTGTTCCCTGTGGGGCCATTATTAAT
>JANHGN010015278.1:0-43083 GCA_024605025.1 Megaceryle maxima | reverse complement strand
GAGAATGGCACAGGGAGCTGTGCCAGCTCCACACCTCTTCCCAGCTCCAGACCCTTCCCTTCCTTGCAAATACAAGCTGGTATAAATGGCTCCAGTGAGTAATTTTCCTTAAGGGCCACTACATAAGTCTGGCATATTTTCTGACTATCCACATTACTGAAGGTTGCTTAAAGCTTTGAGCAAAACAGCAAGAGTACTGCCATCCTCATGATCAGGCTTCCAAGGAGACAAGTCTTTTGATAAGTTACAGAAAAAAGAACTCTCTGCACAAACACTTGTACACTTTTCAGTTTCTTGCCAAAGCCTGTCCACATTTAAAGCTCCCGGTGGATATGGGATATGCAAGTGCAGCAATCCACCCATGATCAGTGAGTCACCACAGCATGATTATCCTATGATTAAACCACTTTTGCTTCCTTTTGCTGTAGCCACTCCACATTGGAGCCTTTCTAAATAAGTCCACCTCCTCCTGCTCAGAGATTTGTTGATCAGTACACCACATTTGAGATCACAGCACCACAGGTTGTGGGACTGAGCTCTACTGGAAGGCAATAAATCACAATGCCAAGCTTAACAATTTCTACAATTTTCTGTTCATCCTCTTATCCAGTTCATCTAGGACAATCAGCACCATTTTCCAGTTGTGACAAGCCACATGGAGGAAGCACTGTTAAGCCATCCTGATGTCATGATAACCACTACAAAGAAGCTGCTGCACATCTCAGAGATATAATGACTTGGGAATACAGGAGAATCAGCAAAAAGATGATGCTAAAATGAGGGGCTGGAAGTTGGGAAACAGTTGTTTTGGGGACTGTAATGTACTCAGGTCTACTTTCATCTATGTAAACTTAATCCACAGATCAAACTGAATCTAGTACGGTAGTAAAAATGGCAGATAACTTACAGCAAAGTATGGGCACAAGATGAGTTTTCTGGAAAAAGCCTCAAACAACTAAAGTAATTGTGTAAACAGCCTCTAAAACCCATCCTGCTGTAGTGCTATGAAATGTCAAGCAGCAGAGACAACTGAAGTTCACAGTGGCATTCCAGCTCTGCCACCAAACCCCAGTAATTGGGAAAGCCACAACTGTCTTTTGTTCCTTGTAAGGTATCTATGGCTCTTTGTTACATCCCCCAAGATTTTTGTGCCTTACAGATAAAGTCTTATTAGCCAGAGACAGTTTTCCTCTAGTGTTTTACAGAATGTCTCTGCTTTCTTTCAGATGGTACCAAGAGGTATTTTCTCTGTGTTTTGTAAACTGGTATCTACCATAACCTAGGCAGTGCAACAAGATGCTTGTTTCCTAAGAGTGTATTTCATTTTTTTTAGATGTTTGCAAAATGGTGGTATCATTAAAAGAACAACCCCATCACACAGAGGACTGAAGGAAAACTCTAATTTAACTAAAGAGCCCTAAAGCTGCCTCCGTTCAGACTTGTTCCCAAGAGTACATTGCTGGGAGCCAACTACCGCGGCGTCCTTCTTTGCTTTCTATTGCTGGCAAGACTGAATCTATTTTTTACTGACATGCCACTTATAATATGCTGTGAAATGCAGACAAAATGCAAAGAGAAATTGCAAGCTATCTTGATAAACATTTGACATCAGTTTCCAATGCTTATAAATAATTTTGTGATGCTTTGATCTCAGGTAATGCTGGGATGATAATACAGTGCTTTTGAAAACCACTTCAAGATCTTGTGATGAATATGTTATATAAATGCAATTTATTACTGTAAACGTTTCTTTGTTATGTTCACAATTTGCTTATCTTTCTCCAAACAGAATATGAAAACTTTTGATAATACTTCATTGACATCCTTTACTTTGCAACTTTGATTTTAAACACAGATGTCCTACTCTAGTCAATCTATTTTCACCCTTGTTCTCTCTGATGTTTCTCCTGATCCCTAGACAGGAGTTGCTCTCTCATTTGTGCTGCTTCAGCAGCCTTGAACTTTTGACTTCCTTTAACCTACTGAATCACTTCGTAACTTTATGTGATGCCTATAAACTTCTCTTCACCTGAACCAGAAGATAAGCATTTCAACCAATTTTCTCCACTGTACCAAGCTCACACACTGGAATGAATTTTGCAAGGTAGTAATTTTGGCTGCATTTCAAATCCAGCTTTTCTTTCATTGTCTCTTATCATTTTCCCTTTGTCTTGCTAGGTAACTGCCTACACTTACTTGCTAGAGTTTATACCTCTTTCTTTTCATTTTGTAAATAGTTTTGAGCAACCACAAAAATAATGTTATCTAAGGATGCAGGTACATTTACAAAATGTCACAAAAACTTATTTTTGGCAATAATCCCAGAGCAAAAGAAAGATATTTTGGAAAGGCCTCCATTTAAAAATACATTCTATTCTAAATCCCTCTGCTATTTCAGAGGAATGGGTGCTGTCATTCCTTATACACGGCTTTTAGCACCTCACACACAGTAATATCATCAGCGAAATGAGTCAAGAGTCATGGAGTTACAACACTGCCCCATATCTACATATCTTCCCTCATACTGCTGAGAGTGAGGCCTCCCATCTGTTGTCAACATCCCTCTTCCCAATGTGCAGTAGCACAGTAACCACAGCAATTATCTGAAAGGAGAAAATTATCAGGATGCTATTTACCTCATTTTCAGTTTTCTTTTAAAAGAGTTAACAGCTGGAAATAAAGCTAAGAGGCAGCAGCTGGTTATTTATGCAATGTAATAATAAGGAGAGCATTACAGTAGCTCTGTGGAAGAATCAGTGGAGTTTGTTCACTGAGTGCAGGCATAGAATCAAAGCATTTCAAAGCTGTCCTTCCACTCAGCACCCTGCTCACCAGGTGACCCTGAAAAACTAAAATTAAGTTTTTATCTGTCAGCACAGGGGAAGGCACAAATTACTTGAAGTCATATCTGTATTGCCTAAACGCTGTCCATGCCTTGGGTTACAGCAGTTCACTGTGTAAATGAGTACAATGCTACAAGCATACTTCATCACATCCTCAGTGGACCTCCTACCATGGTTACTGGAGTGGGAAAAACACAGGCCTCCTAACATCAAGCATATCACGGGAATTCTTTCCCGGACTCTCGCAAGCCCTCTGCAGTGCTCCATGTCACTGCAGCGGACAGGAGGGCAGAAGGAAACTAGACTCCCAGTTGAGCTAAGTGAAAATAGAATCAACACCACTTACCCCTGAATAAAAGTCTGTTTCCTTGACTGACTGACTGACTGACTGTCAGAAGCAAAAAGGGCTACAAAAATTACATTTATAACCTAAAGAAATAAAACCCTATGTAAGCTAAACCTGCACAATGGCCAAGGCACTGGAAAAGTGCTGGAGGACTAGGCTGGCAACGGGGCACTGTGTGGTGAATGCCAGGCTTCCACATCCTTCTGCATGTCTGCTGCTTGTGACAATGCTCGTGGTCGTAGAAAAAAATCAGCTGATGCCCAGACCACTGTAACTTCTGCTTTCTTTGTGACAATTTTCCTTAGAATACTACTAAAATTTTTTATGTTTCTACCTCTGAAACAGATCATATGAAATATTGATACGGTACTGTACGGACATACACAGGAGACACTCTTAAAATCTATCTGTGTCATCAGTCTCAACCATTTTATAGCCAAACAGTGCTGTTCTGTAGACTGATTTCAGTGCCATGTGGAATGAATGGATGCTGCATATGGTATTACAGTGTTTCCAGATTTCCACTCTGCAGATGATCATGGCATTTTCCACATGACTCCTCCTGTAATACCAGAACCACATAAGTCATTTATAAGTAACTGATAGGTCACAGCACCTTTATAGCATGCTGTGCAGTATTCAAAGCCGAACGGACAATACAAAAGAAACATTAGCATGTCTCCTTCTTTTAATTTTATATAGAGCATATATGTATCCAGAAAATGTAGAAAAGCAGAACAAATACTGATGAGTTAGGCAGCACATGAAAATGTCTGAACTTCCATTAAATATTATAATCTAAAATGCAACAGAATTACAAAGGACATGTCCATGGAAAATAAAAAGTAGTTTTGTGGTGTGGTCAAGGCTCTTAAAATACTGTTACCATTGATCTGAAATTCACCTGTATAATTGGAAATGACTTTGTTCCTGGAGAAAGAGGTGTCTAATTGCTGCGAATGACCCTTCTGTCTTTGTTTTCCATTTTCTTTCTCCTTCCATTGGGCTAAACAGATACACAATAGATTTTTTTGCGTTTTCTTCTGACAAGATACAATAAAATAACTTTCAAAATAATTAGCATCAGGAGATAGGGATTGAAAATATCCAGGAATACAAAGAAAAATGTATGCCTTTTGATGCTAAGAGAATATGGGGTGAAGAACAAGATCCCACCAGCTTTTAACCTTGAAGTACTCAATGCATTATGCAGAATTGTTCCCAAGAAATAACAAAAAAGAACCACAACTAAGCATTCAGGACATATCAGTACATATTTTCCTCAAACATTTTCTGTTTGCTTCTAAAAATATTTCATTTCAATGCAAAGCTTCATAATTAACTTTTTCCTTTAGACAAGGAAATTCAGGTGTTAATGTTTCAGGTGCCAGTATCCCAGGCATATAAAAAGATAACTGCAGTGCCCCTCACTCCTTCCAGCTACAGCTGCCTGTGTAACCCAGATCAATCTCAGTAGCAGCAAATGTTTCACTTCCATCTCAGAATAAACTTATTAAAACACTCTTCTGAGTGACCATAACAAAACCGCTTCAGTACCTGCAACAGACAGAACAACATAGAAACTGAAGAGTTTCTGACACCATCAAGGCAGTAAAGGTTAATCAAATTATAATTCAAATCCAAATTGGCAGTATGTTCCCTTTTAACAAGTCTGACACATTTCCACTGTGCCTTGGTGCAAGAGCAACAGTTAGATAGACATCAGAATATTTGATCTTGTTCTGGAAACGTGCTCACATGCAAGTGCCAAACTATTCCAGTTTGGCCAGAGCCTGGGCTCTGTGAACAAGGCGGGCGGCTCTGGAACTGAACACAATCTCTGATGCGGCAGCAGCACTGCAAGGGTGCTGCTTAGCAGTTGGAATGTCTTCATTTCAACACAGCTCACCTTTTTGGAAGCTAATATCAAATTATCAATAATCTTTTACACATAAAAAGGAAGTGCTCATTCATCAAACACAGATCACTAAAAAGGGATGGATTTCTTGTCCTGTACATAAGTGATAAACTAAAAAGAATTGCTCTTACATTAGCCAGTGGTACAGATTTTGCTTATGAAGCCCTGGCTATATAAAAATAAATTCATTCCTACAGTATAGGTTTCGTGTCAACACATCAGTGATCATGGGGAAAGTGGATTTAAATCACCCATTTTGTCCCTGAAGTTTAGTCTCTGGTATCATTCAGAAATAGATCAGCAGAACTGAAAATAACTACATCACTAAAGACCTTAGCCGAGTTTCACAGGATGCAACAGAATACAGGCTCAAGAGAACAGACCCGAGCTGAAGTCTTGCTTTCTCTTTTCCACCTCTGTGACCAGAACCTCAACCAGAGCCTGACAGTGAAGGTAGCTGTGCCGCTTTTATGTCAGCATGCCAGATGGGGAATCCCTATGTAACTAGTTAAGCCAGTTCTGAGGTTGCAGTTGCAATGAAGTACCATGAATTAGCCAGTCCAGTTGACTACAGCAACTGGATTATGCTGTTCAATATTACAAACGGTTTTCTTTTTTAAAAGTTTTTAGTTCTTAATCTGCTTATCAGTGAGGTTCATTAAGAAATACAGCAATTCTGAACATTAATATAGGTAACCAAGCACAGATCTAGTAGCTCAAGCAGGTAGACACTATGTCTTTAAAGAAAATTTTACATTGGTTTAAATGATGGAGACAGGTTTGTAAAGAAACATAAAGAGGGGAACATTCCTTTTTTATTATGTGAACTCCCACATGCGATGTCATGAAGAATTTGTGTGGGAACTTATTTACAAAACTGGGACTTACTGTCATTACACTGTGCTGAAGCTGGAAAAAAAAATTACCATGCTGTAAGTCAAATGTCACAGCAGAGTTTAATATGCCAGAATTCCTGGAAAGTGTTTTAATGCTTTCAGCTCAAACAGCATATGCTGCTTTTTATAGGAAGGAATTTTAATTATTATTAGTTTCTGGCAATCTCTGTTGTCTGCTGGCATTTTCTAACTCACGGAGATTAAAACCTGAAGAGAAACAGAAGGTGGTAGGAAAGGGAAGAATGCCTAATTGAAGAACTCAACAGCTATTTGTCCATGACTTACTAATACAGATATCTGAGTAGGAGTACAAAATCAAGACATCATTGCCATTTTCTCCCCAAATGTGCCATTATTAATCAACTGAATTCTCCTAACAGCAAAAATAGGTCAGAGAGAAGTGCGGAAGTGACTGAATCACATGAAGGATGGCAGTGCAGTAGGTGGACTGATGAAAGACTAGTAAAACAGTTTGCCTAGAGAACAGCAAGGAATCCCAGAAAGGTTTCTGCTTCTACCACAATGCAGTACCAGGAGCCCATGGCAGTTAGTCTTAGTGGATTTATGGGTAAATAAGTTCCCGCCCAGCAGAGCTTTCAGTAGGAAGACATGTTGACACTCCCAGGTTTCCACAGTCTCCACCTCACTTCTCCTTTTTACTTTTCTATCCGTACATTATCTCACAAGGCAAATACTGCCACAGCTCACCAGGTCTCAGTCAGCATGCACTGCAGCTGCCCCTCTGCTCTCCACACTGACATGCCATTGTGGCTGCCACAATGAAGCCATGAATAAAGAATGTCGGGCTCAGACAATCCAGGGCAATCCCACAGCTTCCTATTCCCATGTCCTATGATCCACATCCTGCCCCTTTCCACCAAGATGCTGAATGACACTTCATATTGTCCTGCCTCCTGTTCAACCTTTTTCTCACACTGATCAGACTTCATCATGTACTTTCTGGCTTCAGACTGTTGACTAACTCTTTCTCAGCCACACTGAGGATGTGACTCAGATTTGCTGCTAGTGGCAAGAACACACATTTTGATGAATATCTGGAAGGAATACTTCAGACACTGCAATTTTGACCATGGCAGCAAGGGAATTATTATAGCACCAACTAAGGTCAGCTTGCTCACTGTGTGCATACAGCAGCAAGTTGCAGCAGAGGTGTGTATCAAAGAGATGAAGCAATGTTACCACAAGGCTCCACGCCTTCACCTGATGACTTGCTTGCTCTGAGGTCTGAAGCTGGTTTGCCTAATGATGCTCTTCACCAGAAGCCTTTTTTTCTTGGGGGAACAGGAGAAAGAGAATCTTGGGAGAGTTCCTGTGATGTGACAGTGACGGTGGTATTTCTGAACCAAGCAAACTCCGAGCAACAAATTGTCCCTCTGAACATTCAGGCAAAATGTTCCGAAGACCTGCTTGGCACCAGATTGATGGGAGGCCCTATGCTCCACCTCCTCACTCCAAACCACATTTCAAAAATGTATGGAAAATAAAAAGAACATGATGCTAGAAACTGATTAACACTTCCTATTCTGTTAGTGATTGCTGATGCAAGTTTCAGTATAAAGAGAGCAGTGTCCTGCTAGGTGACTAAATTCGCAGCTAGGAAGAATCCTGGTTCCCCTGCACTTTGGTATTTAACGTATTGTGGCAATGCAGTATTGGCTGTAAGAAAATGATTTGCTCAGTAACCTTTCACCCTTTACAGAGTACCGTTTCCACTTTTACACTTTGCACAGTTTCCCTGAGAGGGAAAATATTTGCATGAAACAAACACACAAAAAATATCACAGTATAACAAAACCTTCAGGATTTGCTATATAAAGTATGAATTACATGCTATTATGTTATAGACTATATGAATAATAAAGCATTACACAACTTATAAAACTACTAGATTCACAGATTTCCATGTTGTAAGTTTTATATAACAGTAAAACTTCGATTTTTTCATGGAAGCTTTTTCAATGCTAAAAATTTATCAACATCCAGCAGGCAAAAGCTATCAAATGTCAGTGTTGTCCTTGTTAATCCTTTTCCCCTGGGAAATGTTTTAAGGCTTTGTAGGCTATTGTGCTAAGCTCCCCTTCAACACATAAAATTCATCCAGATATCTGCAATGACAAAATTCCTACCAAATAATTTTTATTCTTCTGGGAGGGACCAAACTCATTGCCACTGAAGAGATCTCTTTGTACTTCGTAGCCTAACAAGCACTCTTAATGCCCAACCTCTTACCAGTATTTCTCTGGGTCTGCCTCTGCTTTCCCAAGTGTTGAAATTTAGTTCTACAACTGAATTTTAGCTGACTGATTATGTTAGGTGGTAAGGGAAGCACTGTTCTCACACATCATTGTTTCCACTGCTTATTTTACCATACCACCATCACAGCACTAAAAATCTCCTTTGGAAAGGCTAAAGAAACTGCCTTCTGGACACAGACAGCATCTCATTTACTCGGGAACAGTAAAACTGTCTCTTACATGCTCTTTACCTTAGAAACAATCATGAAACCCAAGATGCTAACATAAGGTCTGTTGGGAATTACCCTGACCTTCTCCAGCCTCAGTAGGCCAGGGCTACATAAAACTCCACATCCATTTAAAGTGATTAAACTTTAATAATAAAGAAAACTTGCCTGAGTGTTCTCAGCTGTAACCTTTCCATTTATCACCTGCTACTCCCAAACAGATAAACTCACAGATGGGAGGCACTGCGGATCAGAAATTATAAAACTTGCAAGCACTGAGGTACAGAAATAGCAGAGCAGAAATTCATTGTCTCTTTTTCCCACAGGCCTCATTAATGGCTAATTATATTTTTTCTTTGCAAGCACTTTGACATCTGAAGGCCCAACAGTGTGAGCATACCCACTCTGCTGCAGAACAAAACAGAAGTGAGCAGTCAAGTAACATTAACTGAAGAACTGCAAAAGTGGGGTACCTAATTTGAAGAGTTACTACAGGTGTGTTAAGACAGGAATTGCGAGACTTGATTTTCTTGAAATGATGGAAAACTGAATAGAGAATTTTTCCAGATCACATGCAATGGTGAGCACTGACAAGTCCCTGTGGGTGCTCATGATGGGTCAGCATCTGCACAGACAGTGGTCATTTCACAGGGGCAACTCACTGCGCAGTGTTCCCTGTGTGAGCATCTGCTGAGCCAGGCCCTGGCGCGGGACCTTTTACCAGCGTAAGAGGATGTGCAGAGACAACAGTGAGGAATGTGCCAGCCCCTGCCTGCACCTGCCAGCGCCTCAGCACCACCACCTCCAGCCACTCAGGACTGACATTGTTCTGTGCTCCCCTGGAGATGGAGAATTTGAGCAAGTGCAGAAGGCACGTAAGTGCCTAGTATGTGATCCGTACAAAATACTGCACCAAAATACTGCAGGGCATGAGGCACAAGGGGAAGAAAAATACAAGGAAAAGATACTACTCCATTTAAGAAGCCTGATTAAAAAAAGAAGTCCCAGGTTGTGGATTTTATTATATTTCAGTTTTAATTCCTTGTTGGCAGTAACTAGTCTCATTTCATTACCTTTAATTTCTCCTCAGGTCTATCTGCAAGTTTAACACAGGCGTTTGTGCATGCTCAGGACTTGTTCACTTAATTGAGTGAAACTAGAAGCCACAGTTCTGCCAAAAGGTTTTATTAGGATATTAAAGAATAATCAGCAATCTTTCCCCAACCTCTACCCAATTAGACTGCACAAAGATTTAGCTGATGTTTTATTTAAACACAGGCATAATACACTGTCTACTGAAGTTCTTAAAATTAGTCAGACATGAGAAACTCTACAAGTATAATGTCTCCTCACCTGAGAAAATAAAGGAAGGCAGTTTAGAAACCTGTAACATCTCTACTACCAATGTATCCCATGAAATTCCAGTCCACAAAGCTGTGCTTATATTTACAACCTTTCCTGATGGGCCTGTGTCACAAACGTAGAGTCAGAGAATATAATACTCCTTGCAAACTGTGATCCTGTGCCAATATTACACATCAGGGTATTTTTCACCTTGTGTAAACTATGTAAGAAATCCACTTCTGTTCCCAGTTCATCCTAACAAATCCCTGTTTCCTAAGTATGTTGACATTATGCTCTATGATACATTTTTTAGTCACACGTACACTACTTGCAACATTTCTTCCAAATTAATCTGACGGTAAAGCTCTCTACTTCAGCCTTCTAAAAATGGACTTCACCCACCATTTATCAGCTGAATAATTACTGGCTCCATGTGTTTGGGGGCTGGCTTCATAAGCAGGAAAAAATTGGCAGGATGCTCCACCATCAGTTTTGGCTTTCCTCTTCGCATATCCTCCCCTAAATCAACATATTCCTAATTATTTTCCCTTTTCTTTTCCATTCCTTATTATACCTGATAGTCACTCTCTTCGTGTGTTATTCTCCCCTATCCTGAACTTCTCCACACAGTTACCTTCAACTAATTTTAGGATGCAGCTTGCTCTGTTGTGTTGCAGTCATCTCTATGATCACTTAAGCAGAACAAAGGGCAAATTTAAGCAATGAACTGAACTCTGAGGATGAGAAGCAGGGTGGAGAAAGCCTGTGCTGTTTTAGGAGAGGCAGTTTGGAAATCAGGAACAGAAAGCTCAGTTCATATGTATCTGAGCGACTTGAGCCTGGACTAGGGCATTTGATAATGGTGGCATCTTGCTCAGGATGCACTGAACAGACTGTTCAGCTGCAGTCCCTATGGACCAAATCCCTGCTTTCAACAGAGCAAAGCAGCAAAGATTTCTAGCTTTAACAGTTGGCAATACAATACACAAACCTCTCCACCACACTTTCCCTGATAGGCTACCAACTTCACTGGAAGCTACAGTTTTTAATTCCTTATGCTAGAGCTAATTCCATGATTAAAAACGGAAAACCAGGTGTCCCTGGCTACAGCTCAATGTCCCACCCATGTGAAAGTTCAAAAACAGTTGCAGAACAGTGTTCAGATACAGACCAAAATAAAAATTTCTAGCATAGAATTGCCAGACTGGAAATGTAGTTAAATCATGTGTGAACATTATTCCGCTCTACAAGATTTCAAGAACAGTTCACAGAGCCTAGAAATCGTTTGTGTATGATCTTGAAACTAAGCACTGCCATCAGTCACCTTCATCATGCACAATTTTCCTCTGTTCATATACAGACATACATGCCTTCCTCAAAAGTTGCTTCTGGAGAAGTTTTTACTCTAATATGTGATGTCATTTTGAATATAGTTTGCCTTTACAATAACCATTTTTTTTCTACACTATACTTTAAAGATACCTGCCTAGTTGGAATATGTCAATGGTTTGTGTACATGCCTGGCATGAACCTGTATTTGAAAGCAGTAAAGCTTTATCATTATGCTGAAGTGTTTCCAACCTGTCCTCTGCCTGCCAAAATATAACCCTTTAATGCAGACTGCATATGACTTGCCCCTCAACTGTAGATCCTGTCAACTTGCATTATCCATGGTAACAGTAAAATTTAAGAAATACCCTCTAGCAAAAAGCTTATACTGTTTTTTTTCAGCTTGAGCCGACTAAATACCAGATTAGCAACAGTACCACCAACATATCTTAAGCATTAATAGCTCAAAATGGAATTCTGGTTTTATAATTCCTTAAACCTATTAATAGTTTACAGCACATCCTTCACATTCACCTAAAAATTGTACTTTTAATATGAAAATTATTTTGTGCTTAGTAACAGCAAGTTGTAAGAAGAATATGAATGGAAATTAAAAAAAGGTAAACAGTACTGAAGGGCTATTCATTCTGTCATTGAAGTACAGTTAACATTTTTTTATTTCATCTTAAAACATACTTCTGACTGCCACTGCCAACTCTCAGTTCACTAAGGAAAATCCACACACAAACCTTTGTAACTTAAATTAAAAAGTTATTCGCATGTTTTAATGACAAAGAGGAAAGAATTCCAACCTGAAAGGACACTGGAAATATGCAATGCTAATTTATTATAATGCCAAACTGATCTTTCCAGATGAAGTAAAAGCAAAATCTGACAAATCTATCTCCTGACTACTAACAGCCTCCAGTGAAATGACGACATGACTACATTGCTTCCTCTTACATGCTCGTTTACAATACCCTTTGTTGATGATATTTAAACAATAGCTAGTGCCAAACGGGACTGGAAATGCTGATTCTATTACCAGTCTTCTTGTCTTCTTGTTCAAAATAAGAAAGTGTCTGTTCATCATTTTTCTAGGTTTCATAGGAAAACAAACTTGTTTTTATTATCTTGTCTACCTCCTACCTCTACCCAACTGACAGAATTACTGAAGAGTCCTGAGGACAAGGCAGCTGTGAATACTGAAGAATTTAGAGGCTGTCTTTAAGGGGGAAAGATATGGCAGTAAGAGGTGCAGGGCACTCAGACACTAACAGAAAATTGCAGGTCAGTATTTCTACTGCTCGAGAGAAGCTTTTTTTTAGCTGTCAAATTCTGGGGAATATTTTGGGTTTGTACACTCTTCTAGGGTCAATAACAAAAAAAAATCTTTTTCAGCTCTTTTCTAAAACTGAGTCAAATTGAAGTAAAAACCTACACATGAATGCAAATAAAACTGAAGGACAGAAGAATTCTTCTATTCAGGAGCCCTACCACAAGTTTCAGTTGTTTGTGGTGCAAAGGTGCTAAGAAATAATAAGAGAGGTAGAGTGAGAACAGGTATTTTAACTGGTATCAGACAACAATTATCTGTATACGGGTAATGTGTAATCAGTTTTGCACTGTACAGCATCAAATGACAGACAAAATAAAGTTCCTCATCAAAAGTCTGACATTACTACCTTTAAATTTAAAAGCAAAATTCAGCTTCAAATGGGAGCACATATTCTTTGGAAAGTCAACATTAAGTTTATTTGTATGCTAGCCAAAATAGGTCCCCATATGCAAACTGTTCTAACTAAAGCCAGAAACAATTTCTGCCTAACTATGTACACAGGTCCTTTGCTGGGCCAGGGAGCAAGAGCCATACACTTGTGGCCCACACCCTCAAATACCTCTCTACAGCACCAGCCAGGAAGGTGCAGCACACAGCCACTATAAACACTGTATTTTATATCATCTGGAAGCAGCACAGCTCACTTGCCTCCCACTCTTGCATGGGATCATGAATTTCCTGGCATGCGCTAATAGCATGCTCCACAGAGTGGTCCATCACATTCAAACAAGCAAATTTTACTGCAAATATGAAACAGTGGTATGGAATAAACTCAATATATACACTGGAAATCTAGTCGGTATCATTTACAGACATTCTGATGTTGTTACAGGTTCCAAAGGTACATAAAATATCTTGCATTCATAGTTCTGACATTAAAAAGGCAAAAATTTGGTACTTTTGCCTGAAACTCCACTAATGGCAACACACAGATGTGGTAGTTTAAAAATATCCCTTCTAAGTACTGTTTTGAAAAACTATAAATAGTCTGTTACAATAATTTCATTTAAAGTCTCTATTATTTTAATAAATAACAGAGTAATTCAACATTAGGTGTGGTCTTAAGGTTACAAATTCCACAGACTCTTAGGAAAAGATAAAACTGCCGAGAAATCTGTTCATGAAAGACAGATTTTTGTGATAGAGCTGAAGGAGTGACTATCCTCTTGCTAATAAATCATTACCGCCATCAGTGCATAAATCAGCATTGTTCAACTGTGAAGATTTCTGGACTGTGTTTCAAGAGTTTTAAACAATTTGCCTACATAGCTCAGCCAGTATAGAGTTTAGGAAAAATCTTTCTGTCAAATAATTCAGTTGGACCTGATCCTGCTGCTACTAAAGCCAATAGAAGCACTGTCCCAGAATTCAGTAAGAGTAGGACAGGATCCAAAGTTGTGGTGTGATCAGTTTTACTGTTTATATTAGTGCTGTAACTATCACTCTCCAACTGGAGATGATGCTATTGATGGTAATGAGACTTATCAACACCAATTCCATTTGCAGCTTGGCCTTAATCCAAGGTGTCTACAGCAGTGAAGTAAATTACATTCAGGCAAATTAAGGAATCAATTCACTAATCAGATTTTAACTTTTATTCCCATCAAAAAGTTTCCATCAATGCAACTTTTGTTCTAATATCATTCGACACATTTAGTCACTGAAGCAAGCTTTTAAAAATCATATACATGGGTACACACATTCATGGAAATTCCTCTTGAAAATGTTCCTTTCCTTCTGGTTCTAGCCTGCCACATGGATTGAGAAGAAAGCTGTTTCTAAATTACCTCAGAATCATTACCATGACTTGATAGTGACACAGCATATTATGTATTGCATGTTTTTTTGGCAGGAGGTAATATTCTATCATCACTTCCCAGTTTTCCCGGGTAAATTTCACCTGTTTTCCTTGGTTTCCCCACAGTTCCTAGCAGACCATCCTCTCTAAATAAAGGGACATTTCCAAAGGAAAGCTATGATTTTATAATGCATAATAAACTAACATTTGAACTGTATGCAAATGACATTTAGATAAACCATCATTAAATTGTGGACTCAAACTCACAGGGATCATGTAAGCCACTGCTAAAAAGGATTTGTCTTCTAATCAGCAACTGGTCTTGGGCATCTTGTCTCCGACAGAAACCACAGGTGCCTGGAGCACAGTAGAGTTCTTCAGGGACCTTGACAGGCTTGAGAGATGGGCCTGTGCAAACCTCACAAAATTCAACAAGGCCAATTTCAAGGACTTGCACCAGGGACCAGGCAATCCCAAGGACAAATAAAGGCTGGGCAGAGAATGGGGTTGAGAGCAGCCCTGCAAAGAAGGACTTCGGGGGTGCTGATGGATGAATAGCTAGACATGAGCCGGCCATGTGTGCTCGCTGCTAAGAAAGCCAACCATGTCCTTGGCTGCATCAGAAGTGTGGCCAGCAGGTCGCCGAAGGTGGCTGTTCATGTCTACTCCACCCTTAAGAGACCCTACCTGGAGTACTGCATTCAGCTCTGAGGCTCCCAGTGTAAGAAGGACACGGACCTGTTGGAGTGAGTCCAGAGGGGGGCCACAAGGATGATCAGGGGGCTGGAGCACCTCTGCTATGAAGACAGGCTGAGAGAGCTGGGGTTGTTCAGCCTGGAGAAGACACAACTCGAGGGAGACCATATAGCAGCCTTCCAGTACCTAAAGGGGAACCTACAGGAATGCTCAGGAGGGACTCTTTATCAGGGAGTGTAGTGATAGGATGAAGGTAATGGTTTCAAACCAAAGGAGGGTAGATTTAAATCAGATAGAAGGAAGAAAGTCTTCATTATGAGGGTGGTGAGGCACTGGAACAGGTTACCCAGAGAAGTTGTGGATGACTCATCCCTGGAAGAGTTCAAGGCCAGGGTAGATGGGGCTTTGAGCAACCTGATCTCGTGGAAGATGTCCCTGCCCATGGGTTGGAACAAGATGATCTTTAAGGTCCCTCCCAACTCAAACCATTCTGTAATTCTACACATGTGGATGGATTGTTCCCTTGACTAGAGCAAGGCATTTCTGCATATGACTCTGGGATGGATCTGACTCTTGAATTTCTGCCAAAATGCCACACCCTGACCCTCATACAAAATACATCTTTGGCTGGCTTTAAGGAATGCCACGACAGACATCGTTCTATGTTTTGATGTGCAGAAGTCTTAGCTTGTTGCAGAAACTGGGTTTGCAGTAATGAAACGCATACTCTGTTCTTGTCTTACACAGAAAGTGAAGAGTTATTTTTGATTGTGTTAAAAAATCTCGAGGACAACAAAGTTACACATTTTATAGGACTCCTACTCACCTCCTCAGCAGCACATGTATCTTTCTCTTTATTTCATTTCTTGGCAGACCATCCTCTTCAGCTAAGAGGACATACTGTGTCTAAAACAAAACTGTCTTTGTATGCCACATAACAAACTAACTTCTGAATCTATATGAAAGTCACAGAGTTGACAGCTTAGGGTTTAAATGATGGATTTTTGTAACATTATGTAATTACTGCCACAAAATGAAACCTTCATTCTGGGCAAAATTCACAGGAACATTAAATCAGATAACATGTATGTATACACTGAAAGCCTTGAGGACATACAACATTAAAGAACATTCTATTCTGTTCAGCTCCAACTCCACCCCTTTGGCAATAACTGAAAAGAAAGGTAAGATCTTAGGAAATAAACTGGTGATTCCCTACTGATTGAGAAGCACTGAGGTGGTGAAAAACTCACCTATTTGGCTTCATGCCACCACATCAGCTTAGTAAATATGGAAAGCAGCAGCCACAGGATGCAATACATGTTCTACCACCATGTATGACCCTCCTTCACTACTGATGCACAAATAATGCATCTAAGAACAGGAACAGAAAAGAGGTAAGCATTTTTCATGTGTGTACCTGCCAAGAGGAACCATGGTCTGCTGATATCAAGCATACAGCAAACACTTCCTCAGCACTTCTTAACAGCTGATTTCATCTCCCTTTCCCCAAAAGCCTGCTCTTTCCATGGTTTTCCATGCATAGTAAACATTTTATTCTTAGGACTTACAGTCAATTTTTGCATGTAATTATGCTAAAATCAAATCTGTGACTTCAGTTATTGAGTACTAAATGTGATAAATGTTTGGAGGATCTCCATCCAAGACTCCAGGAGTAAGTTCAAATTAGCCTGTTACAATAGCTTCCTGTACAGATGTTAAGTTACAGTTTTACCTTAAACTAAGTCTGTCTGATGTCAAGCCATACCTGTCTTCCAGCATCTTCAATTTCCACTTGATATCTCTAGGCTGAATGAATTTTTAATATCAGTATTGAAGAAGTCAGCATTACTTTTTATTATGAATCTCAGAAACTTCCGTGAGAGGCGCAGGCTGCTAATACAGTTACAAAGGTTGACCTCGGAGAAGTGCTCTGGGGACTGCAGATGAGTGACAGTTGTGTGTATGATTATATAAGCTTCCAAAACTAACCACAGCACTGCCTGAAAAACCTACATTCTGGTAAGGACCAGGGATCTTCAGCTCTCTTTGCTTCCACATTATTTTCCTTTTGCTCAATCACTAGCAAGAGAACATTTCTACAATAAATTTTAATCATGACAAAGTTGATTTTATTGTCCTTAGTAATAATTTTGTAGAACTGATAGAACAGTTTATATTTTCCAAGCACTTAAAAAACATGACTTATGATGTTCAGTGCTTGTCAATTAAAGTAAATGATAAAATCCTCTGAAGAAACTGAAAAGCACGTTAAATGGAAGGGCCTGAAACACACTAAGACAACAGTTCTTTTTATGCTGAAAAATGCTCTCTCCCTCTCGGACTGTTTAATTCCAAATGTCACGATTTAACAAAAAAAGAAATGTGTGAGACGTGCAGTCACACTGTGTGAAATAAGTTTACGTAAGTTTGAACTTTCTCTTCAGTAACCAAGCACTCTCTTAATTGCATGGCTACAGACTGAATTCTCACTGATTATTAGCATTTTCCATGAATATACTAAAATAGCTACCTAAGTATCCATATACTTGCACAGATGCTTGAAGAGACACCACAGATGTTACCTGAGCATGCTTCAGAGGAACGTTACACATGCCCGTGTACAGTGTTCATTATTAATCTTGATTTCCAGCAGACCAACAGTCCAATATGAAGGAATACAAGAATTTACCAAAAAATTGCATAGTTACAATTTCTTAAATTCTCTTGTGATGCTACAGAGAACCCACTTAGTGTATGTGACGGTGTAACACATCAGTAATGTAAGATAACTGTGATGGGTGAGACATGACTGTATAATAATGTCAGAATATGGAAAAATAATGTAACTGAAGTCTGCTTAACTTAGCTGGTATAGCTAGGCATTAATTCTATATCAAGACCATTTAATGTGAATTGCTGGAAGAACAAGAAGGAAGCCACATCAGGACTTCCAGATAGGAATACTTTCTACATATCCAAAAGACTAACTTGGAGGACCCTATAATCTGCCTTATTTTGCCAGATGGGAAGCATAAATAAAAACAGAAACATAAAAACCCTTCAGTCAGAGAGAAAAGGGAAGTGCCAGCTTTCAGGGGCTGCCTGGGGAACAAGTTAAGAGAGAAGCTCTGCAGAGGAATCTGAAGAAGCTGGACATTCCAGACTAACATGTAAGTGAAAGCATTTTCCATTCCATGGCCCAATACCCAGATCCTCCTCCCTCGTGGTTTTCCTCATATAAATGAAAAAACAAGTCCATTTTGTCCCCATGCACATGTATGTAAATTACTGCATATAGCACATCAAACACAGCACATTTTACAATTACCATCTTATTCTGCCATCAAAGGGGAGGGTCATCACCACAGCTACTCAAACACACCTATCCCTCATGTAACACTTGGACCAATAAAGCTATTTGCATTTACACTATTGAAATGTCTAGTAACGTAGCAAGAATCGGGCTTGCCCCAAACTGCCCACCATCCAAATAGGAAGGAAAACAAAAAAGATCAAGAGATCAAATCATTTGGACAAGTTGCACAGAGGGTGACAATATCAGAAATAAAAATCCGGGTTTTTTATTCTTAACAACTTCACCTAGGTTATTATTTCCCCACATTTAGATGATCTTCCTTTAAAGCCTGATACCCTACAGTAAAGGCAAAGCTAGATTTCAACAAAGCTACTGCGTTTCAAATGGGGCCACTGCTTGGCTTGAAGCTATGCTACTGAATGGTCTTTAAATATGGAATGAGTTGCATGCCCTAACTAGAAATAGAAGCAGAAGAAATCTAACGAAAGTGTGAAATATTCATCAGGGAAATGTGGAAAAGCTATCATAGCAGTTTCTTTAAATGGCTTTGTGAGTTTTACTCTTAAGGATCAATGAAATTAGTTAATTAGTAAACTTAACAATGGGTAGTAAAAAAAAAGCCAGTAGAGAAATCAGAAACCCTCTTTAAAAAAAATAATTTTACTAGGCTTTTTCAGTATTAATGAATTCCAAGGCCTTAGAATTTCTTCTGCTTTCCTGCATTGAATTGCTCCTGAATCATATTGCTAGGAGATGATCCTAAAGATCCTAAAGTTTGTCTGAAGGTTCTAGCAAGACTTACACACAATGAATTCAAAATTCCTCAATTCAATGCATCACCTGTGGTAAGGTAAAACAGCAATGTGTTAAAAAGACAACTATATTGACACTCTACTATTTGGGAGTTAATTCATTGCAATCCTGAAACCCTCAGTTTTGCCGTTTCGTGAATTTGGCTATCAGAGCCAAGTTACTTTCACCTGGAGTAAAACAGAAAAGATAAGGATGTAGCTGAAACTGAGGAGTCAGAGGAGTATCACTAAGAACAGACAACTGAAAAAAGGCTGCTACCTTTATTCTGTATAACAGTGTTCAAATTCTGCTACAATATTATATCAAACTTTATAGAAGAAAAATAGGATGGATGATTTCTGAAGCATGGGATCACTGACTTTGCTAACAGGAATATACACAAATTAATTTCATGTTTTGGCATTTTTCAGCTTAAAGATTAAGATGGAACATGCCTGAAAAGAATGGGAACTAAAATGTTGAAAAAGATGAAGTCTCTGACCCCTTAGTCACAGGGTCAGTTTAGGAGCATTCCCTGTAATTTAATCTTTCATTTCTCTCAGATAAACAAGCCTAATTACCTCCCTCCTTCAGGATAAACTGAGGGAATTATGGTACTTAATTTAAAGCTACTGTTTCATCTTAATAGTCCCTTGGTATGAAGACACTTCAAAATTGCTAATATCTAGACTGTTAGTAAGCGCAAAGCTCCTCAGACTTTCAACAGCAACAATCACTGATTCTCTTGTGATATTTCAAAAGCCAAACCAGAGGTGACTAGTTTAAATTTAATACTCCCAAAGGAATAACCTCTTTCATCTATGCTATGATCTGAGTAGCTCTGCTATTACAAACTACTCAAAGTAGTCTTTGTGAGAGTGCTTTATAAATGCCAGGTTTAAATGAATCCTGAACTGACACCATTTGTTTTTCTAGTTACTGAGGTTTTGGGTTTTTTTCCTGTTCAATTAGAAGTGCTGTAAAGCATTTTCCAAAACAGCTTTTTTTTTTTTTTTTCCTATGTATTTAAACATATATGTCTATCAAGAAAAACTTTTAGATGGTTGGAAACCAGAGACTGTCATAGTATTGTATGAAAAATATGCAATATGCTCTAAGTAAAGAATAGTAAAAAGTTTGCCTTTATTTCCACAGTCATCACATCTTTCCCTTACATGTACACCTCCTCAATCTACCTACCAATCAGATCTCTTTAAACATTGAAATAGCAACTCCCATCTCTGACTGGGCAAACATGTCAGTCTCTATTATGGCTCGTTAAGTTTTCACATCAGCATTTTTATCCCTTCTTCATTCATGAAAAGACCTCCCTGAAATAGAAGTCTTAACTTCTCCTTTGGCTACCAAAACTTGGCAGGCACTAAGATGGTGTGTTGAAAGCATTCCTCTCATACTGACCAGTGCTATCTCCTTGTTTCCCTATGCTGCCCCTTCTGTATCATTGCTTGCCTCTCATCTTTTACTTAAATTGTAGGATCACTGAGCAGAAACCATCTTCTTATTCCCTATCTGTGGAGTACTGCTCTGTAAGAACAGTTGTCTAAATAACAGCATAATCACAAACCTACTGCCTCTTGAAGATATTTGGAATTAAAGTAGTGTGTCTCTTTCAGTTCTGCTATTTTATTTGGATTATGTTGCAGTATCTTACTGTATAAATATAATTATTCTTATCTGAAAATGAATTTCAGTGCATGTGTTACAAATACAACCAAGCTGCAGGAAAAGATTCTCTTGGAATTCTGAGTTTGATCAGAATTCCGGATGAATGCTCTTGCACAGTTTTAAGAGCTCCCACCTTAACCTTGACCCTGGCTGCCCAGCCAGCTCACTGTAAGGTTAATTAAGATACCTGCATATAAAGGACATTCTTTCCTAGGTGCACAATAATGAGCTCAGCAAAATAAAGAGAACAACTCTGCTGTAAACACTCAGAAGTCAGATTCCACATGCTCACAGATCAGGTAGTTCAAAGCCAATTTCTTGTGCACTCTCCCTTGGAAAGGATTATTTTTATGTGATATTTTGGTTTCTTATTTAGTTTAAATATTGTTCAAATAAGAGAATGAATAATCCCCGCAAACCAAATACTTAACAAATCCCCAAAGTCTTGCTTAGCCTTTCCAGAACATAATTTTTAGGCAACAAAATGGATGGAATATTTCAGCCCAAGTGGACAGGTTTTGATAGTACTATCAACTTCATTTCTAACCAATACAGCTTTTACCAGGTGCATGGTAACCTGCACACATTAACACTTTTATCTGCACCTAAGAAATGCTAAATGAGGTATATAATATAATTTTTTAAAAGTTGTAATTTAAAGAACATTGTCTGAACTTTTTTAAAACTATGACCCTGCAATACTTTTCACAGGCTTGGCAGAACTTACATGACTCATAAGCAATTGAGTCAATACCTTAAAACCTGGTTTTGAACTAAATTGTATAATTTGTGTGACTTACTGATCTATTCATTCATTTTCTTTGCATATATAATGAGGAATTTGAAGTCCCTAAGTAAATGTCAAATAAATTAAATATGTATTGAAAACACTAAGGTTACACCAGTGCTTGCGTGTCTTTTCTATTTATAGTCAAGTATAAAAGAGTCACATGCACAATCTGAAAAAACAGCAGTGTTGATTAAATCCCTGGTTGTGTGTACCAGAAGAATAGCTCTTGGTCTGGTTTGGCATTTAAAGTCTGACTCCTTTTCACACGTCCCAAACCCCACACACATTCTACTGCTAATACTCAACACAATAGGACTAATACTGTCTGATTAGAACATGCTTCAATAGCATAATTCTCTAAAGAGAGTGAATATCCTATAAGTTAAATGATGACACTAGGTTATATGAAATCCTAATTAGCTCAGCAGAAAAGAAGAAAGGCTTTAGAGATATGAAACTGTCAAAGCAGACCGTTCATAAAGGGGCATGATTTCCTCTTTGCTTTTTAATCTCTTTTCCAAAATCACTTCCTAAACTAGCATTTGCAAATACAACTGTTTCTGTACACACTGAAGTGCCTGCTCACCTGACGATGTAACAGATGCCTATCAGTCCCACAACCACCATGATAAGGTTCTAGTTTTTAGCCTTCTTGCCACTTAGTCCTTGGAGGTTAAATCTCTGACAATGCTATGATACTATATTTAAATGGCTTTTCAGAAAAGACCAAAGCTATTTTTCACTCAGTGAAGTGAGCCTTCAGAAGACATTAACTCGTGTTTGCTAAATGAAAATTTTGTCTAGGGACTATTGTTTTCTGATAATGTCTGCTGTTTGCACCCTCTTACCATTTTACAAACTGAATTTCTTTCTTTTCAGAACACAGCTCTCCTGATGAGTGCCATTTCATGTCCTTTGTAAGAAACTGCTTTTGAGTCTGAAAAATACTTTGGCACCTGTAATTCCAGAGGCAGGACAACACTAGCTGAATGGATCAGTCCTCTGCTGTGTCCTTTATCTCCATCTCCAGTTTGGCGGTCAGGGGCATGAACCCAGACTGGAGTAGGTAGATGGAAGGGGTATCTAACATGTATTTTGCAAGCCTGTTGAAGCTACCTGGAAATTACAGTATCATTTATGACTGCACGATCTAGTCAAACTAGCTTTACAACAGGTACTAGGAAAAGAATACAACTCTCCTTTCACAAAGACCTGTTGGAGAAGTGAATTTGTAGCTTTATTATGAAAGATAATGTGCATGTTGTAGATGACTGTATAATGGATGTGAAAAGAAATGTTGTGCAGAAATGGGAGTCTAAACATCCCCGCTTGGACCCATTGATCACTCATCCTCAGGACATGAAGCCTGTAAATTGAATCTTGTGAAATGCACTGGCAATTCCCTGGCTGCACCTCTTTTCCCCTCTCAGCACAGTCAAGCTGCTCAAAATCACAGCACTTGCAGAATAGAAGCTGGTCTGACTTCACATATTTTGCTCTTACAATGAAGAGTTTTAGCAGAGGCAGAAATTTTTCAGAGAAATGGTAACTTGAAGCTACATGTATTGTTCTCGCAGAGATTGCCAGTCTCAAGTTAGAGGAAATCAAGGCAAAAGAAGGGGCACACAGAATCTCTGGCTGCGATTGATTTTGCTGTTTCTTTGTTTAATCATAATTCCAAGTGGCGGATGTGGGTGTAGCAGGAAAAGCAAATAACAAGAAGCTGAATGATTAAAATCCTTTTTAATTTGGACTTAAAAGTTTGACCGTATTACCATGGAAAATGCTGTTGTGCTTCCCATTAATTTTGATGCAAATTTTCCCAGCATATGTTTAGGAAAATTATTATTTTTAGAATACAAATCAGGGTACCTACAGCAGCCTTGCTATTTTTTGTTGTGACAGAATTCTGTTTGCTGCCATTCGGAGAGGGTAATTTTCTGTACTGTGACACCCGACACTGAGGAGAAAGGAATGAAAGGGAACAGAAAGGAAAAGAAGGGAAAAGGGGAAAAAGGGAAAATGAAGAAAAATCACTTACAATTGCTATTGTATTTCTTTAGATCGAGTGCTACAGCACAAGGACAAAATGACTAACAGGGAAGATGCAATGAAGCAATACTTGTACATTTAAATAATTGTTCAGATGTTTTTAAAATCAAAGCATCAAGACAAAATCCTGCTCCTCTCTCCATTCGTAACTTCACAGTCGCTTGAGATATGCTTTGTCCAGTAATATACCAGTAATTCTGCAAAATGGGTAAGCAACCATCATCTTTCTGATGATGTCATTAGCAATGTAAAATTCACAACTTGGTCCACCTTCTCACCAGGCCTCAGTCAAAGTATGTTGATGTTGGCATAAATCAAAAATTATTCCACTGATACCAGTAGAATCAAACCAGTGTAACATCATCATGAGATCTTTCTTCCATTGCTATATTCTTGTGTCATGAGCCAATGTACTGTCAAGACTGCACACTGATAATTGCAAATTAATCTGTATGCTCAGCATTTAGCTCTCAGAGAGAAAACACTTCCATCTACTCTGTGTTGGAAACCGTTATGTAAATTTTACCACTGGTTAGAGAGAGCAGAGCAGACCCAAGCTGAGGAGATGCTGCGCTCCTGTCCTCTCAGGTGCAGGAGCTTCATGGAGCACTGCTATGGAACAGGACTTTTCTGGTGGGTTCAGCATAGTGAAAGCACAGTCAAAAATTAATGACTCTTCTGTCATTTGCAAGTGGCTCCTATGAATATCATGAACACTATTAAGTGCAACACCATTTTTAAGTAGAGGTGCTACACTGTGTCTCTGCAGAATCCTGAACTAAAATCTCTGGAAAATGAAATGCATTCTTTCAACATGAAGTACCATGTACAGATTCATTAGCCTGACTGAATTTTGAGGAATTATATGACTGAAATGGATGACTTTCCTCTACACAAGGATGACAGCATGGTTCAAATTTAGTCCTAACAGAAGTTACTAATGGAATTATGTCTGTATCAGCACTAACATTGGTGTAACCTGCTTTCAGTCAGAGCACAACTTGATTTTAAATGGATAGTTACCTAATAATTGTGGAATTAAATCTTAGTGGAAAGTATATGAAAACCAAGCTACAATCACCATACGATTTCCCCCCAATATTCACGTTCTTCACTTGCTCTCATTTATAAATCAACATACAAGGCAAACTAAGTTTAATTCAATCAGTGATACTCTCTCTATAAGCTTTGCACTGGAGAGTACTGCATAGCAGCGAGCATCAGGGTGAGAACACTCTGAAAGAGAACAGTTCAAAAAGAGAGATTGTTGCTACTATAGAGAAAACTGTAGAAAAAGCCACACAGAATAACAGTGTGTTCACACACTTCCAAAGCTGCTGATCAGTGAAACTGTCAAACCCAGCTTTTGTTCATGTAAACAGAGGAAGACTGTTCTTATAACAAACTTGCCCCAGTGTGCCCTGCAGGGATTCATGTTGCAATTCTTAATCAATTCCTGTCAGGCATTATTCTGCCAGTTTCTAATCCTACAGTAGGAGAAGTCCGCATAAAGAAATGTTCAGGAAAGAAAAAGTGCAACAGCTCATCTTTCTTCATGCCATAGATGCCAAAGCACTGAGAAAGCATTTCACAGATATTGTAATGATAATACAGAAGAATCTGTGGGTTTTGTTTTGATTTGGGTTTTGGTTGTGGTTTTTTTGTTTGTTTTTTCATCTTGGTTTGGTTTGGTTTGGGGGTTTTTGTGTTTTTGTTTGTCTGTTTTTATTTTTATGTGTGTGGTTTTTTGTAATTTTTTTTTTTTTTTTAATTGCTGACTGTAATATATTTAAGGGTATGGATTTAGAGCCTTTCTGGAGGTGGTTTGAACAGGTTCTGGGTGACTTCTCAGTTTCAATGTGGCACTGCAGCAATAGCCAAAGAAGTTGGGAGCACTCTTGAGGAAGCTTTGAAGGACAGTCAGTAAAGTTTTAAACAAAGCCCAGAGCTCAAGATGTGTAGGATAGTTATTACTTATTTTCCCAAGAAGCATGTTTGTTATTTAGGTACTAAGGATCAACTTGTTATAGCAGATGCACATTTACTAAACTATATACTAAAAATGCACGTTTATTCTCTCATGCATTTCAATTACTTAGCCCACTCTGCTATGAGAAACACCATGCAGCCTGGGAGAAAGAGGATGAAAGAGAATTGTCAAAGTCAGCCCAACTCCCACAAAAAATTCTCTGCATGAATAACCTTACAGCAATGGCAGGTTATTTTTGTATTAAGTTCATTGAAGGAATTAGAGTGAAAAGTATGCATTTCCTCTTCATACATTTAGAACATTCAAGACAGGATTTTTTTTTTTGCCTTTAGGGTCATTCAAGTACAGCATTTACACAGAAATGATTCTCAACTCTTCTGTCCTAATCAAACCTTTACCAGAAATTGCAAAAGACAACACTTACAGTTACAGACCCAATTGCAATATATAGACACGTTTATTTTGACAGAAGCAACGACAAAGATTTCTCACGCTATTCATCTTCAAATGCATCTCAAAACTTAAATCTATTTTGCTAGTCTCTTAGTCTATTACAGTACATGCATTGCAGAGGAGAATAGTGAGAATATATAGTGAAAACATCCAAACACTGGAAACAAATTTTGCACTAGACGAGTTGCAAGCTGTAATTCTCCATATCCACCTGACATGCATAGCAAGAGGTTGACATGTGAATCAATTAGTGTCTGGCACCTCCACTAAATCCTAAACGTGTCATCATCTCATCCTGTAAATGTCAACTGCAAACTGTTTCATCTCCCACCAGGCCCTGTGCAAACAAATTACTATGAGGACTGCAGGAAACCTTGTATGGCTTTTAGCCACAAAAGTATTTGGAGAAAGGGGTGAAGCAGTAATTTTATAGCACTCTCACAGAAAATGGAAAGTGAGTGCAGCAACTGAGCATTTCCAAAAATGTTGGCCTATGGTAAAGCCACTACAGCCTTCAGGTTTTTATGGCCCAGAAAGCCACATATGTCTGTGGAACTGTGTGGGATCTGGAGATGTATATGTGGGATTGTGCCATGAAGAAGAAGAGGAGGAGAGGAGCTCATCTAAATTGTCTGCTACTTCTGTATTGCATCACTTACTTGTGCATGACAGACAAAAATGATTAATTATCTCCAAACATGCATTTATATTTGTTATGCAGAATGAAAATGAGTAAAGGAGGTCTAATGCTTTTCACTTTGTTCAATGAACTGGGAGGGTTAGATAGAAACATAGAAATGTCTGGGTTGGAAGGGACCTCTAGAGGTCATCTAGTCCAACCCCCCTGCTGACAGGGGACCGTGTCAAAGGCCTTGCAGAAGTCCAGATAGATCATGTCCACAAGAGATCCATCTCTTCCTTTCATAACATTGAATATTTTCTGCTTTTTATGTAAGTGGAAAAGGCATTTATATTAAGATATCATTCCTAAGTTCAAGCCACAATACCTGAATGTTTGCCAATTTTTTTTGGCATATCACTAGAAAATTGCACTGTACTATTTTCCAGGATTGGTCTGCCACTCCTATGTACTTTTCTCTGTTCAAATATTTTCTCAGAAAAGCTTTTGTTACAGTATTTTTACTTCTTTCAGAGTGGGGAAACTTTATTCTGTGCACAACTAACTCAGCCATGTTTAACTGCACAATTTATTTCCCTACTATAAATGCTGTTGGTATTGTTTGCAATTGAAGACATAAATAATGCAAAAAACCTCTACTAAGTATGCACAAAGTTTGATCCCTTATGCCCAAAAGATTTTAAATTTTCATAAATCAAAGCAAATATTTTTTTGCAATCAGAGCTGCTGGAAAAGTAGTTCACTGTTTCCTTTAACTACCCAGAATTAGCTTGGCTGTTTGTATAAAAGGTCAACAGGGAGAACATGCAGGTATTATTAGAAATGGCCATGGTAATGATCTAGTAAGTCAATTTTTCTTCCAGGACAACACAAGGTAAGGCACTACAGTACTGTTTTCAATCAGATAAAGGATAAAATGTCTTGAAAATGTGAGGCCGTGAAAAAGCAATGCATATGTGTCTGTATTTCCATGCATGCAACATTAGTCTTGGTGGTAGCCTGGTCATGTTTAAAGCATGAATAGCTGCATTATGTTTTAACATTTTCCTGAAGTTGTTAAGGGGTCTATATAGTTGTCCTGCACCATTGAAGAGTTACAATGTTGCAGGCTAGAGGTAGCTTCTTTTCAGTGATGGGTGAAGTGATTTTTGTGTTTTTCCCTTGTATAATTCATAAGTTATCAAGACCAGAGTTTTGAATTGCAAAAGTAGGACATCTGTCACCATGGGGAAGCAATGGGGAAGTATGCAGTGTGCTTCTGACAGCTGTGGGCTGTGGTCACTAGAAAGGTGCCTGCTTGATTTTTTCTCCACTTCAGCATTCCAGACAGTTGTCTCTGTCATCTTCCAAGTTTCTTCTAAAGAATATAAGCTTCTTCCTCATTTTCAGTCATAACCTTTCCCAGTTTGACCACTAGCTCCTTCCTTCGAGTTACAGGGACCCACCTAAGCACACTGAGCCCCCTCCCAGCTATCTTTGTCCAGATACACTATCAACCACTGCAGAGAACAGGAGCTGGCTCAATTGATTTTTGTAAAAGGATGGTTTCTTAATTTGCTGCTGACACAGGCAAAGATGGGCCGAGTTGCAGTCTCACACCAGAAAGCAAGTATGAAGTATAGCATGGGACAATCAGACCCATCTGCCCAGGTGAAATGAACAAGAATGAAGTAGATTTATTTGAGTCCTTACCACAGGGATAACCTGCTACTTAGATTGTCTCCAAAAATCTCTCAGTGCAATCAGCAGCAGCAGCAGCTATGCAGATTTTTTTAATGACAATACACGTATCTTTTTAGTCTCTTTTGAAGCTTGTGTCATTACTGCAAACCACTTTCTGGCTCTGCAAATGCAGTAGGAAATAATGAATATATCTTCTTCCTCTAGGACATTCATGTTCATGTTTGTTTACAGTTCAGAAGTACTGCTACATTCATTGGCAGTGGCACCATATTACAGCAGTATGAGGATCAACAGACTCCAGCCCAGGAAACAGTTGCTTCCTCAGATGATGTGGCAGCTCCGTTTGTAACCACAGACAGTAACACAGACTACTAATCTGGTTTACAGAGCGATCCAGAATGTGGTTATGGCTTACTAGAGTCAGTTGTATAGGATTTGATCAAGAATTTGCATAAAGTTGGTGTTCTTTGGCACAGATACACACCATAGAGCCTGTATTTCAAAGTGCCGCTTGTAAGTCACAGCAGGGTTCATTCGTGGAGCTAGTGTAACCAGGGCAGGACAAAAGGATGGGCAATGGGGCTATCTGTGATGAGACCACTGACCTGCTGCGCTGCAGATCCACCTTGGTTCTCACTAAGTCATGGTGTCTCATGAAGTGGAACATCCTGAAGAGATTGCCAGGCCCTGATAGCCAGGAGTCTGACAGCTTCTAGATGCTCCCGTCACCAATGGGCTGGATGTCCGTCCAGGACACAGACACCTGTGTCAAACCTCATGATGGCCTGAGTAATGAGGATCCATTTCAGCTCAGGGATCTTGGGTACTGCAGTTTCCAAGACTCTATATCCTTGAGCACCATTTCACCCTTGCTATTTAAATTGAGAAATATGTAATAGTTCAGAAACAACTACGTATCAGGTAACTATCTTCTACACCAGCAGTACTTCTACAAGTACATCACTTGAAAAAGTCCATTGAAACACTTTTTTTTTTTATATTCCACCTTTCTCCAGGAAGTGTTTTTGCTTATCACACTCTTTTTTTTTCTTTTTTTTTTTTTTTAATTTTTTTTTTTTTTTTCATTAATAACAAAATAAACTCCTTAACAATTCCTTAACAACAAATTTCTCTCACTACAGGAACTTTGAACCAAACCGTAAGACGTTAGTAAAAGCAAAAGAGCTTCCCCACACCCCAGCATGCATAAAGATATTTCTATTATTATATTCTACTAGCTGCGTGGCTTCTTTGCTTTTAATATTACTAATGGTTTTAATATTACATTGCAAGACATGGTTTCCATTTCTGTGAGATTTTTTTGGCACCTTAGAAGAAGACATAGGAGACAGAAATATCTGGAGACAGATTACACAACAAAAAACTGTAAAATTTACTGAAAGAATTAGCTGAGAATGTTAAGAAACTTCTTCATGATGCTTCTGATTTTCCAAAATAATTATATACCTCCCCCTAAGGGGATCCTAATTGCTCTGCCTGCACTGAACTAAAAGCCCTTTTACTTTAAATAGTACATGACTGAAGAAAGCACACTATCCCAGGGAGATGAAGTATTTCCATGCAGTCATTCACTAAAAGCATCACCCAGCTTCTCACCTGTCACCAGTAATGATGTTCTCCCTCTCCTCAAAATTTTCTAGGATGAATTTTCTATGATCTTGTTTACTGTAAAACACTAGGTGATAAAGAATCCTTTAATGTCACTTTCAGGAAAAGATTTCTACTCCTTACTTGAAATGCCTGCTTGCTGCTACGGTAACAAGGAATGGTTCTATAATGTAACTAGACAGGGAATTCATGATACTCTCATCATTCACACGAGGGAGTTCAACTCACATCTATCAGTCCAGTATACTCAAAAAACTAGCAACCAAAGAGACAAGCTTGCTCTATACATTTTATCTATACATCTGCTTAGACTCTGAACATACAGAAATGCAGCTAACCCAAGGATATTGGTCTTGAGGAATTAACATGGTAATTGTTACCAAAAGCTTACTGCAGAAACTCAAAGGACCTATTGTATTTTGCACTAAAGATTCTCAAATAGACTAAATCAGGGCATCTGTTCTGATGTAGGGAGACCTTCACCAGGATGCACCAGCTGAGTAACTAGTCCTTCTAGTACCAAACTAGCACAAGAGAAATGGAACATTCAGGATGATTAGAGTCCATCTCCTAAGTGACGCTTTTCTCCATGTAACAGCCTGTTAAGGTGTTTTCAGCAAAACACCGATTTTAGATATTATTGCATATCAGCCATTAAATTTTCTTGGATATGGTTACAATTTGCCTTGAGATGTAACATTTGGGTTCTTTTAATAATTTGGAAAACATATATGTAAGAGCTTTAATTAGCTTACCATAGAGACTGGTATTTCACATAACTTCTATCTCATCAACTATATCAGTATTTAAACATAATTTTATTTATATTCTACCTTTCTCCAATTTTCAGTTTTAGGGAAACATATGAACACACAAATGAAATATTATTTTAACCTGAATGCTGAAAAAATGTTCTTTTTCCCTACCAAGTACTGACTAGCTACATGTTTATCACCCACAGTAAACCAACAGGCCACAACAGTTCTTTTAGTCAATGAAGCAGAAAGATAGAAGTCAAAATAGAACTTGTTGGTTTAGACTGTAAGTCTGACCACAGAAAATGACATTTAAATAACCAGAGTCACTGAATTAGATGCTGTAAGAGACATCAAGAGACCGTCTAGCTCAGGAGGGCTTGACATGACAGCCTGAAGGACAATTCATTCAGGCCAAGGTCCATTCTTTTTTCCCAAGAAGTCATTAGGAGCAAGCCGTGAGTCACAGGAATGGTTCTGGAGGTGCTGCCCTCTCCATCATCATCTTTGCTGGGGCCACACATCCCTCACCAGATCACAGCAAATTATCTGGCAAGACTGTACAGTAAAAATTAGGTACGGCCCATTCTCTTCCAGTGAGTCAAGATAAATACATCTAAATCTCCCAAAGGTGTTTTTCAGACTTGTTTTCAAACATCTCCAGAACATGGTCTGTGCAACTGTACCTCAGAACAAGCCACAGTTCCTGACTTTGATTCAATAGGATAGGAAAGGGACTGAAGACAAAATGATCAATTTTGTGCTGACCTGCGTCTGTCACTTTTGCTGCAAACAAAGCACGTCATAGCTCTGATCCTACAGCCAGTGGTCCTGGGGAAGAAAGGTTGCTGTTTATGTTTCAAGAACTTTTTTACCTATCTGAAAACTGATGTTTATTCTTTTCTTCCCTTTTCTATGCTTAGCATACCCTATTTGGCATTTTTTTCTAAACATACCATTTTTGTTGCTCTCTTCTGTGTACTATGACATCTATTTTCTTCAGAAGAACAGAGCCAAAAAGTGAACAAATTACTCCTGGCCTCAGAGGAGGTCTTGCCAATACATCTGATATTGACAATCCTCTGAATATATTTCAGAACAATGTTTGCTTTTTTTTGAAACAGCATCACAGCGTTGACATACTCAGTTTGCTGTCCTTCACAATTCCCCATTCATCCTTTGCATTATTGCTGCCAACAAATTATTCCTCATTTTACGTTTTGCAGCTGATTTCTTTTTCATCTGCTTTTGAATTTACTGAATCATGTCTTATTGATCTCAGAACATCTCTTCAATTAATCAAGATGATTCCAAATTCTAACCTGCCTCTCAAAGGATTTAGAAGCAGTTTCAGGTTATTATCATCCAGATGTTTTATAAGCATACTGTCTGCTCCCTCATATAAATTATGCATGAAAACTGTGCTTGGAAGAATGAACACTTGCCGAACCCCATCTGAACCAACCCTTTGTGACAGCAAGCCACTTGCAGTAGTATAGTGAGCGTTTTGTTTTTAATAGTTTTACAGCAAATTTCTATTTTTACTTCATTAGATTGCTAATCAGAATGTTATATGAAGACGTTTCAAAGATTTGCTGGTCAGATATAACACTGCTTTGATTTTCTCTCATCTACCAGGCTAACTATTGGAAAAAGGAACTTGGTTTGATGTAATTTGTACATCACAAAATATTTAATGGTTTTACCACCTTACTATCCTCAAGATAGTATAAACTGGTTGTTAAATGATTTGATCTGGTGTTTTGCTGATACTAGTGGAGCCCCTTTGTCTGCTATTCCTTAGCTCTTCTTTTTTTTTCTGTTTAAACAGATATACTGTATCATGTGCATCTCCAGACCACGGGGCTATCTCCCTCTCCCCTGCATGGGTTTTCAAAGATAATTGCTAATGCTTCAGAGATTGTTTCAGCTACTTCCATAAGTAGTCTAGGATGAATTCCGTTGGGAACTGCCAAGTTGAATATATCCAATTTATCTAAACACAGTTTAACTCGTTCTCCTCCTGTTCTGAATTGCCTTTTATCCTTTGATAAAAAACCTGCAGCCCTCTTTGCATCTCTCATCTGTGATCATGGTGGTGACTTACAGCCAAGTTAATATCCATATAATAACAACTGAACTGTCTGCCTTTTACATCTTACATTAAGCCTTAAAAGAAGTATTCAAAAATCCCAAGCAGAATAATTAACTCTCCAGTTCTGCATCTACAACAATATTTTCTAAGCAAATGCATTTCAACATAAAGGTTTTTTCCTGTTTTCTTCCAAGTATCTCTGTTTGTAACTTCCAAATATTGGCAAATATGAAGCTTTCCATGGTTAAATAATCTTATTTACCTAGTGATATAGCATGCACTTAATGCAGCATATCCACTATTCAACACCATTTCTACAAATGAATTACAAAAGAAACAATATACTGTCACTGCTTTTTAATTTTTTTTGAGCTATGTACTATTTCATAAGTTCTACATTTAATTATGAGATATTATATACATATACATATATATAATATATATAACAGAGGAAAAAAAGTGTTTGCCTCAGAACAAGATTTCTCATTTTAATAACATTGGTGTTGATATTTTGTGCAACTACACATGCCCTTTTGAAATTAATGCAGGAATTAATGCTTTTCAATTATATTTACTGTTGGTTTTCAAACTATTTATAAGCATGAGGTCTCAGGGCCTAACTCTATGCTTAGACTTCTGAACAAGCAAAAACCCTTTGGAACTGTTTTAGTGCTCTAACTAAAGGTAATTGCCATTAACCTAAAATGTATTTATGATATTTTCTCCCTTTCTGCAACTTTTACTTGCCAAACTATAAAACCCACAGTAAAGTGAAAAAGAAGACAAATTATATGAAGACTTGAGCTGCTCTAGTATTCCAAATTTTTCTTTCTACCAATCAAAAAAACCACTGGAGGTACCTGCATATTGAGATGACAAAGAATGGCTTTAAGATGCATGGAAGTTTTGGGTGTTCTTTGACTTCCTTTTGCTCCTGCCCTTGGAATCAGCAAAAAGATAAAAATGGACAGAGAGAATGAATGCTTATATGTGAGAAGTTCTATGCATTTACACAGGTTATGTGAATTTATTATGTGTATTTTTTCATATTTCTTGACATCCTGGTATAGCAATTGACAGAATGTATACACCTGAATCTAAATTTACCTCTAACTTCATTTAAGGAATGGAATGAACTGGCCAAAACTTCTGTAATGGAGAAACTTACCAATCCAACTCTTCTCCAGAGAGTCAGCCGTGGTTTCTCTTTTGCTTTCTCTCTCTCTGAGTTTGCATGAATGATTTCTCAGCCAACTTTCTGCTGATCTCTAATGTCATAGGCAATGGAGTGATCACCTGGGAACTGTGGTCACAATTCAGTGTCAGCATTTTAGTGCAAGCCTCCAGTGTGCTGAGCCAGCAGGACCCAGCTGTCCCTTATCACTGCAATGTCTGTTTGCCTTCAGCTAACATGCTGTGCATCCAGATGTGTCAAAATGTCTCTCAAAGCAAATCCTGCACTTAAACAAGGGAGAACTCTGGACGAGTATTTTTCAAGAGCATTTCATATTTTATTCATCAAAATGCTGTTTTAGAAGTCATGCAGGACTCAGAAGCAAGAGTGGAGGGATGCATCCATCTATCTGCTGCCTCTCCACAAATGAAGAAGCCAGAATGAAGACACCAAAATGGCATCAGTACTCTCATTCTGTAGCAGATGGACTATCACTTACCTGCAGCATATATGCAAATTATCTGTAAGGACTTGGAGGGTTACAAAATTCTCTTTTATTCCTGCTGCTTCCAGCAGCAAAACTGCATTAGAAGAAATGTGACATATATTTTAAAATTTCATTATATGACCTTCTCTATTGAAATTTAAGTCTGTATTACTGGATAACAAATGAGAAGGCCTGAAAATATAAACAGGTTATGCATTCTCCAGAGATGTGTCCTAGGCACAAGAGTCTAAACATATGAAGATGGCACACATGACAAACTGCATCAATTTTATGATTCCACACAACTTTACTGAAGAGACATTAAGCAAGGGAGATTTCTGAAAGGAGGAAAAAGTTCATTTTCTTTGGCAATTACAGTGCACTAAGAAAAGAGTCAAAACAGAATTGGCTTCATGTTCTGCTGAATTCTGAGCTTCCCTACTGTTAATGTTGAGCTGGACACTAATAAATGGAATGTGAAATGTGACCTGGAAACATCCCACATATTCCTATCATATCCATATTCTTTCTACTGTTAATGAAATCTTTTAAGAAACTCCACAAAAAAGTTTGGTTCTGACTTGTAGTTATTTAAAAATAGAACAAAGGTAAGGTATTCAGGCAGCACCCTGAACATAACAAGCAAATATTACTTAAACTGTGTAATTTCCCACTGATTAAAACTGCTTTCAAAAAAGTCAGTTACTCTATCAAATGCAAATCAGAAACCAGCAATGTTTTGTAGTGAGGGATAAAACTAAATCCCCATCTACTGTATATACACTGAAGCAGCTATTCTGCCATCTGGAGGACTTTTCTAATGTTCCAGAAAAGCTCAATCCAGACTGTTCACTGGACAGTGCTTTTTAATATACATTAATATATATTCCACAAGGCACACCTAAATCATCAGGAATTAAATGCAGAAGAGGGGCATTTGGAAGGTCAGAGATATTCTACTTCAAGCTGTCTAAATAACTAGGAAAATCTATTTTTGTGTAATGACCCTCTCAAAATAAAAGTGCAGGGTTTTTCCTTCAACTATAATATTTTCTTTTTTTCTGAGGTAATCTCATTTAGTCTTCAGACCACTGGCCTCAGGGTCAGTGGCATCTAGGATGGATACGATTCCTAGTTCTCTCATTGCCCTGGTAGACAGCTATTTCATATTTCCTTCCTTTGCTTTGTCCATCTTTTATATTTAACTGTGTAAACTCTTCAGAGCAGGAACTGCCTCTTACTATATGTACATACAACTAGAGCTCTTAGCACAACTAAGCACTACTACCAGCTCTCATTGCTACCAATGCAAGTAACACCACTGAGCTGGAAATTGCTGGATACAATACAGCTTATTTTCAGTCTAAAAAAACCGTATTTTATTATCAAAACAAGTTGGTTTTAAACAAGCAGCAAGAAAGCATGTTTTCTCAATTGCAGCATCTAATGTAGATTTTGATAGAGGGTTTTTTTGAACTACTGATACTCACCATGTGTAGGTATCCTTATTCAAGATAAAGATGACTGGCTGGTAGGTAATGAAGTCACTTGCAGAAAGTATGCTACAATCTATATCGTAAGTTTTAATTCAGTGGCAAACCAACTGGCAAGGCTCCTATTCTTGTGATTGTTCGGCAAATGAACAACATGGTATTATTTCTTATTCTTCCTCAAAACTATTGAGTAATTGCACAAGAGAAGTGATCAAATTGAAGGATAAATAACAGGAAAAATGCTTTCAAAGAACACTGCAGATACTAGCTAATTTTGCGTTCATCTAACTGCAGCACAAGGCAGGACTGGTCTGACATGGTACTTTGAAATCTCCTCTGAAACAACCATATAATGTAAAAAGTGGTCCTCAAAAATCAAATTTAAGAAGCACAAAAGTCCTGTCTTGTACATTTTACTTTTAAAAGTAAGCACACTGAGAGGCAGACATATAATTTTAGAAATGTTAAAAATGTTTACCTAACATATATAGCCTGCCATGTTTTATATGACAGGAACTTGCTTTCTATAGAAGACTGGAAAACATAATCCTTCATGCTAGACCATCATTGTGGTGGTAGCAAAAACATCTCTATAAACTTTTGTTCTTTCGTGTGAATACAAAACAGTGGGGAAGTGTCTGCAAACATATGGCTTCAACTGAAGAGATTAAAATAATGAGGGAAAAAAAAAAAAAGCAGAGACACCAGTAAAACATTTTGCTTGACCTCTTCCAATTTACAGACATATTTTGAGCAGACTGAAAGAAAATGGCCATTATTAGCAAAACATGTTTTTCCTACTTGCTTCTGGAATGATGATTATATTGCCAAGTCATTCTTACAGATACTGAAGAAACTCTCTTCTAAGACTCCTCAAGTTCTGCTGAAACTTATGGAAGTTTATTTTGGCCCTTTGCATTTTCATGCTTTTGAAATTTACTTTTACACTGAAGAATCGAATATCTGGATCCACAATACCCACAGAATCTCACTGACAGCCAGAGGGAATTCTGCACAGGCCAGTAGGCATAGTGGTATTAAACTATCTACAGCCAATTACAATTAAAACCAAAACACAAAACTGGCAGTGTGAAACTCCTAATCCTGGAAGGTGCTCTTCACTGTACAGCTGTGTAAGTAAGTGATCAAGTCCTTTATATTTCACAGATGCCAAGTAAGTCTTTATGTATTCCTACAAAGGTGTCCAGAGATCATAACTGTGATTAATCTACAACACTATTTGGATAATTTGCATTAAAACTTCAAACAAAATTTAAAATGTCAATAAGAATCTAAAGATTATAAAATAATTTTTGTACCTGAACTTCCTGCCATTTATTCTCTTATACCATAAAGAGACTTGCTATGATTTAAAATAAATCCAATTAAAAGCTTCCACTTCTGAAATCACACTGAAATACAAACTGCCAGACATTAATGGAACACAGGATATTTACTCTGCTAATGGAATCAACCTGTCTCTAAATGTCAAAGGAAACATGTACTATTACTCCCTGTGACTCCACCCTTCCCTGTGGGAATAATAAAAGGAATGCAAAATAAGTCACCTTTCTACTTTCACTGAATTTGTGTACTTTTCCTTACCAGGATTCCTTTTGGCAGGCTGGCAATCACCAATCTATGAGCCATTCCTGGTGGAGAAATTTATTTACATGCCACTTTCTTGATACGGGAAATCTTGCAAGTACATCACAGACTGAAACACAGCCCTGCCCAGGTCTTCCCGCTCTTTAACAAAGCTTGGAGTGACCAACTGCAGTGCTAATAGCATGAGAATGCCAGGAATCTGTGGTATTTCTCCGTTTGCATAATGATTCTACTTAAGAACAGCCCTCTATATAATTGTTTTTAAATGGGATTTTTATCATTTTTGGATATTTAAGACGGATAAAGGTTTGCTGCAAGGAAGTACATTCTAGCATGTTTTCGAGAGATACTTTGCACTGCTCAGCTGAAGTCAAATATACAGTAGAGAAAGATTGCTTTTTTTCTTGTGCTTTCCTGTAAGTTAGCCCTTGCCTTTTCTCCATGCAGTTATGATCAGGGCTGCTTTTTGAAAATTGGGGTTTTCAGTCGATTTAATAACTTCTCACTGTTTCAGTGTTATTTCTGTGAGCATTATTTTATTACCTATCTAATTTTAGAGTCTGTTTCTCCATGCTGTCTCATTTCAAAAAAGGTTTTCTTGATTATCTTCTTGGGTTCTTTAAAATCTTTATCCTCAATGTGCCATATACACATCTCATGCTTGTACTTCCTGAATATTTCACTCAACCTCAGTCAAATTAAGAAGGAAATCTTTTGGTTGATAAAACATTGTAGGACAAAAGATACCAGCCACATCATTAGCAAGATCTTTGCCTCATATGCTCAAATGACCTAGAAAAAAATCATGCCTTACTTAGTTATCAACTAACTGGTCCAACAGAAGCTACTTTTAAGGATGGCATCTTGCCTTTTGGCAAGAATTTCTATTTTTCTGTCTTTTATTATTTTATTATTTTTATCTTTTTTTATTAGAGATAAATATAAGTGGGACAGTTAAAAGTAGATCAAAAGTAGAAACAGAAGTAGAAAAGCTCACTAAGCACTAGTCTAACTGCTCCCAGGATTGCAAAAGAATCTTTTCCATGGAGTATATTTCACTGCTGAAAATAAACAATAATAGAGTATGTTTATGTCCTTGAGTAGCTTAACACACTTTATTCCTCACCCCAAACTCACCTAAATGCAGTGCATTTCAAAACTATCTGCACCTTGTCCTCTAGGAAAAAACACTGTAGTGGAAAACCACACCTTGATTCAACACACACAAAATAAAATAGAATAAATGCATAAAATTTTTGAGACATGTTAAATTTCCATTCGGAGGTTCTACAGTTGCACTAATATGTGATATATTTTAGTTTCATTGCTTACAGCTATGTACCTTTTCTTGGAGGACAAATTCTGCTTACCTTTTAAATATGAGCGTAGTAGAACTGTTTATTTAAAGCAGGCAAGATATGCCTTTAAAAATGTCCATCGCAAACTCCTGTATTTTACATAAAGTGTAAATCAAATATTGCATCAGTCTGCTCCATCCACTTGTCCCCTCTTTTTTTTTAAAAAAAGAAAATATAAATGGAGTTGGCACACATCATAAAATGTTTACAGCCTTTGTGGGTCCCAATGGCATGTTTTTCTACCAGGGCTTGTTCTGTCATATCTATAAAATTTATTTTTAGCCAATGGCAAGTTACCTTGGTTTAAAAGACCAGTCTTACTACCAGTGCTTCACTTGTATGTTCACAAGTTTAGATCCTGTTACTTAACAGAAATTTCCTTGGTATCCTAAGGACACCACCAGTTCATCAACAGTACTATGAGCAAGCTCATCTCTTTGCTGTAGCAAAGAAATACACTACTCATGTACAAATTAAGGGGGATTGTTTCTCCATTTCCCACGACAGAGACAAACCTCCTCCCTACCTTCTTGTGCTAAGGTTCACTGGCTTTTATTTCTACTCCATTTCATAGTAGGAACTATTCACTCACTGTGGTAGTCTAGTAGAACAAAGGAATCAAGTGTTAAATTTGGAGTATGAATCCCCTCATTTATCTCAAAATTTAGGTTTCCATTCCCAAGAGGCAGATGAAATTTCCAACTCTGCAGCTAATGCAGCAATAATTGAAGAATGTTCTGCGTGTTGATTATTTCATAGATCTCAAAAAGCCTATGTAGATGGCTAAATTTACTGGATCAATAGTGAATACAGTTATTTCAGATGAATGGACTGACTCCTTAGTGAACAATTACTTTCATCAGTGCAGTGCTCACATCTTGGCCAGAATTTCTACACTAGAACACAGTGAATCAGGGTAGGAACGTCTCTCGTTATTTTCTAAAGCTATTTGATAATATTTTGGGTAGGACATCTGTGGATTGAAAGAAGCCACTCCTTTGGTCATGCACTAAGTTTGAAAAAGTGCTGTAACTGGAATTGACACTACACCACTTCCAAGACAGTGTACACAGAAGTAGCAGCTACAGCTGTACATGTGAATTAGTTTGCTGTAGTGTTCTAAATTAAACTACTTGGATACTCAGTTTGGTGTAGACACATTTAAATCAATTTCATTAACACTCTGAGGAATTAGATTCATCCATTAATTCATTAAATTAAATTAAAACTATAAGTGCAGCTGAAATGATTTCACGTGCATTCACAATAACCAAATCTAAGAATGTAAATTATTAATCTAATGAAACGTTTAGTGATTCCTATTGACTTGTTTACTAGTAAAATTTTCAAATGGGCATTTTGAGTCAATCCATGTGACCTCTAGTTTCCACACATGCCCACACACACATGAACGGATAAATGCACCCATGTACAACAATCTTTAGCCAAGTGCCTTGTGTTTTTCAGACCTAAAGAATGTGCATCTCCTTCTTAGCAGTGTTACGACTGGATCACAGCAGCAACAGGCACCACAGCACAGGTCTGGAGTTGCTGCATAAACTGTACACGCTTCCTGACATTTAAGAATTGCAATTATCAACAACAGGACATTAACTGAACTTCTGAACTGTATTTGGTTAAATCTGTCCCCACAGAAATAAACTGAACAGTAAGCAAAGTATAGAGTACTATCTGCATATCCCAATAGCAACTGAATAGAAATTGTGTCTTTCCTTGTGATTTTTTCACAGGGTCTTTCTATATTTCCAGTGCCACAGGAAAATACCTTGCACAATGTTTTCCCAACACATGTTGTCAGACCTCTCAGTCCAACAACAGCCCAGTGCAACTTTCTACATATGATCTGCAACCTGCATATGCGTTGCTCCTCTGCACCCTGGATACTGAGCTCAGACTTCTCACACAGCAAAGAAGCACACATAGTTTGTGTAGCCTTCCTCCCGTACAAAGAGAAACCACAAAAGTTCAGCCACTCTCTGGGAATTCTTTGTGCATGAATCACAAATTTTGAACTGAAATGTATAGGTCCAGAATTTTTGTGCATCTTAAAAATAGATTTTTCAATAAAAAGTGCCATGCCCTAAATTTAACTGTGTGCAGGAAAAAAGCAAAACCTGTAGATACAGAGGTTAGGAAATAGAATATGAACAGTATCTTTCTTGGGGTAAAAAAGAAACCTGTGACTCTACAACAGAATAAAATTGTCATGATACCAGGTACCTGCTTATGGCCCTGTTCATAATGGCAAAAGTTAGAAAAGAGACCAGAATGAAGTTTCCGATTGAAAACTACAAAATATAATTAAACCAACATTAAAATTGTTGATTCTAAAGACAGAGAAGAATAGTACAACCTTGTTAGCTTAGGAATGAAAACAACTACTATTTTGAATTTTTTTTTTTTTTTTTTTTTTTGGTAAAAGTCAGCTACTCTATTATAATATTAATAGCAACTACAGTAAAATAGCGACTACAGTAAAAAAAGCTTGGCTTCTACCAAGTGGTTATTTAGGAACTGGATTTTAAACCTGGAGCTCCTTATCCATCTTGCAAATTCTCAAACTTTTTTTCTGTAGAAACACTATTTCTTTATTCAGGAGAGCAAAGATGGAGATCTGCCAAACTGTTATGCAAGATAATGATGCAGTTTCTCAGAGGGTGAGAGATCACATGAAATCACATGGACTACGGAGGGATTAAAATTTAAGGAATGTGAAAAGTTTTACCTTACATTAACTTCATAAATTAAATGCCATTTTTGTTTCAAAGAACTACTTTGCTCTCAGACTTCTAAGATTATATAACAAACTAAGGAGTTGAGTTTTCAAAATCCTATCCTTTTTTACTATTTTTCACATGGAAAGTAAATTCAAATCCTAGGTGGGGAAAAAAAGAAAATTTTCTCTAACAATGATGACTGCTCAAACTGAAGAGTATTTTTTCATCTAATCTTTTTCTTCTGGTGATGAGAGTGATACAGATAATGTTAATAATTTAAGAAAATGCTGATTTCTGAATCTACATGCATTTCCATACTTATGATTTGCAAGAACATCTCTTAGCCTCAATTCTGCTCTTAAGTCGTCATGTCATGGCACTTTTCCCCATATGGAATTTTATAATTCAATTTCAATTTTAAATATCAATTTTATTAGGGATTTTGTGAGTAGAACCTGTCATATTGATATAAACGTAGACCTGATACTTCACACAGGGCAATGCACCCAAAAATTCACAAGAGGAATGCATACAAAAATTTCAGCCTGTACCTACAAAAGGAGATATTTTTAATAGTTGTCTCCACTTCAGCATTTCCTTACAAAGGGTTTAAAATTTATCTTCGGTATGAATCTGCTTTTTCTAATCTGGTTAGAAGCTGTGCTGATCAGTGCTGGTCAGCTCAAAAATTCAGTCCCGAAGGACCTAATAAGAGGTTGCTCTCATCAAAAGATTAATTTGATGATACAAAGTAAGGCAGAAATGGTCTTCTCATATGATGTTTGGAGAGGAGAAAAAAAATTTCAAGGCTATTTTTACCTTTGGCACAATTAAACTAACTTTTAGGTTCATAAGCTTTTTATTTTCACTTTTAAAATATCTAATACAAAAATATTATGATTTTGAATCTTTTTAACAGCAAAATGCACACCTTGAGACTAAACACAATAAAAAAGGCACATTAATGTTCTATCATAAATCCTAAGCATTTAAAGCACTACTTTACCTACACTGTGCTAAGTAGTTAAATCAAAGAAAAATTATACTACAGAAAAAAAAAATTCTACTGTAGCTATCCCTTTAAAGCTTTTCTCTATGTTGGAAAAGACAGTTAATTTAAGGATTAATTATATAGATAGTAACTCAAGGCAGCCACTGTCCATGCAGCTTGCAGCATGACTGGCTACTACACACTTAAAGTACACAGTTTACAAAATAAACATATAATGACTGGCTGTACGATTAAGAAATCTGCCAGAGAGGTCTGATAGACTGTTGCTTACAGCCCCAAAGAATATATTGAACTCCAAATGTTTTACCAGAGTTATGAGCTATTCCTTGAGAAACACT